>APFE031370080.1:942-33889 GCA_000404065.3 Pinus taeda | reverse complement strand
TTGTCATTTGAATCATCCAAGAATTGTTCATTTATGTAATGTAAAGGAGGTTGCCCCCTCGAAGAGGCTGAATTCTAAGGCGTTGATCTATCTTTTCTATCTTTTCTTGAGCTGGTTTCATAACACCTTTTAGGTCAACTTGGCAATGACACTTGAGAGATATGTTTAGCCTAGTTGCAGAGGTGCACGAATAGAAAATGATAAATTAGTGACTAAGTGACTAAAAAAGTTAGTCACCACAAGTTCTCCAAGTGAAATACTACAAAAAATGATCATTCTTAAGTGAACCAACTGAAAATTACTAACATAAACAACTAATGTAGTCTCATGTTACAATAAGTGACTAGCTAATAAGTAATACAACTAAAAAAGGCTAATGTAAAAGACTAATTTAGCCTAGGAACATAAACATGACTATCTAAAAAATACTATAATAATATGAATCAATCGTTTATGTTAGTCATTTTAATTGTCACTTCAACAATCTAAACTTACAAGTCATAAGGGATTTAAAGACTTTTATTGATTGGCTGAGAGGTTATACTTCTTTAAACACTTATTTATTACATTAGTGGATGATTAGAGTTATGGATCTAATTATAATCTTCAGCGTTATATCCTTTGATCACATTTATAGGGAATTAAATTCAAAGGATGATATATTAGCCAAAATGGGAGTGGGCTTAAGTTCTAGCTACTATATGGTCTCAAAGGTATTTGTTAGGGTTTTTCAACAAGGTCACTAGATCCTAATGCAACAGATTTACCCTGGATTTGTTGAAAATTATAGCCCCCCGCATGGTATTGAATGGGTGATTGATGACTACTTAGAAGATAGACCAATATAATCATCGAGGTCAAAACTGCAATTGAAAAAGTAATAACATACACATGACAATTCACACTATAATTTATCCTCTCATAGCTAAGAGTTGATTAATAACAAGATTTTGACTCTTTGATGTAACCATTGAAACCAAGAATATGCTTATCAACCCTTAAATAATGAAGTTAAGAATATATTCAAAAGGAGCAAGAGTATTTAATCTAATAATTAAAGATTGAAAGACATGTTGTTTTTTATTTCAAGGAAAACTTTATGGAGAAACCCAAGATTGACAACTCGTTAGAGTGACTTGAGTTACACTTGAGATGCATTGAAATTATTTCCACTATAACCCAAGAGTAATTATTCAAAATGTCACAAGTATATAATAATAACTTTTAATTTAGCAAGGGTCAAGATGTCTCGAAATACACTAGTGGGGTGGTCGTACTCATTCGAGGAAACTACCCTTCTAGATTGAAAGTCATGTTTTTTTTACTTTAAGGAATACTTTATAGAGAAGCCTGACATTAGTAATTTATTAAAGTGCTTTGAGATACACTTGAGATGAAATGGAATAATTTCCACTATAATCCAAAAGTATATCCAATATGTTGCAACTCTATACTAGTAACTCATGATTTAGCAAGAAGGTTCAAAACGTTTGGAGATACACTCACAGAGTGGTATTAGTCCTTGAAGGCTTCTACCTTTCTAGTGTTATAATGATAGGCCAAATGTCTCATTAGTAATGTGAACCTAGTAGGGGGAAATGAAGAACTAACCAAATGTTGCAACATTGACAATAATCAATTAAACCAACCAACTAATTACTCTTTTTCCCTTAATAATCCTTTTCACCCTAATTTATTAACCCTCTAATCCAAATTTCTCCACAAGATTTTGTTTTGTACCAACTTACTGGATTTAAAGACAAAAAAAACAAAGTGGAATTTTTTCTACTTTAACTATTACCCCCAGTTTTTATTTAACTTGATTCGAATCTCTTTTCATTCAATGGAATATTATTTTTCCAACATTCTTTCATCAAATACATATTCAAAATTTTCCCAAAAGAAATGATAAATGATAACCATGTTTTAAATATGCCAAATATAGATAGTGAACATTATTCATAAAATCCACTTACACTCAATCTCCCCATTACACACAGAGTTTGATAGCTTGAAAAATTGCGCCCTAATTCATGCACAATCTCATATTCAAAACTTTGAGGGAGGATATGGTATAGAACAATATAACAATAAAAATGAACAACGGTGTCCTATGACCACAAAATCTCTCATCTTTCAGGCAATAACTCACATAGACCTAGTAGGGGAGGATTTCGTACTGGGGATTAACCCCACAGTAATCACTATCAGGACATGGTTCAAATTCAAGTCTCATTCAAAATCCCTTCAAAGCATACAAAATACATGTGTGTTGCCAATAGTTGACTTGAGGTCACTTCTCCCACCTTTGCAGGTCCATGGTGAGGATAGTGAGAATCAAACCCATGACTGGTAGTAGGTCAAGCCCTTGGTTATAATCATAGGAAAGGTTTATCCCACTACCTCTATGCAGAGTGGTGGGAGGAATGTGGGAAGTGTGTGCTGACACCACACAATTCAAGAGACAAGGTCGTGGTCTTTGAGAAGACATAACTGATAAATTTTGTGAGTACGTTATTTTCCATTCATTTTTTCTTTAAATTCAAACTAAATTTTGATTTTTGCACTTTGGGATTGAATTTTGAGTCTTTTGTTTCAAGATTTGAACCCGTGACCTCTGTTGGCACTGTGGAAGCCCCAATTTGTATTGAACTAGAGCAATAAACCCTATTTTTTGGATGAATTTTTTCTTATAGTTTGAATTGGTGACCTCTTATGGGTGTTCATAACCTGAAAGGTGGTTGAGTACATGGAGTTTGTTGTTAGAGCATGTATTAATTAAATCATGAAATTCAATCCATGTCTTCATTGTTATTAAATTGGAATATGTTTGTAAGCTGCAACAAAAATTGGGATGGATCATATTGATATGATATGTTTAGTTCCACTGAATTAAATGATGAAAAAACAACAATTTGGGGGTTTTTATTAAAACATTAATGGTTGATCGACTTGTTTTCAGTGAATTATGTGGATTTTGGCTTTAGAAACTAGAATTTGAGGTCCACTATTTTGTTATTGTTAAACATGCTTTGAATTTTTATTGATAACATATACAAAATTTTCATATTAACAAAAAGTGTAGGATAACAATTGTTAGGGCATGTCATTACGCTAGAGGAGTATAAATTGATTTCCCTTGTAGGATTCAACATCAAATATTAGAGCAGGGTTGATAAATAAGGAGATGGATGATATCGCAGGAAACTAGGGTTCTCAAGGAGAGACGCATTAAGAAGGTAGTTTTTCTGCGACATGAAAAAATTACAACCCACATAAGAGATGCCAAAAAAAGGTTAGTGATTAGACAAAGTAGCTTTGGTCAACAATTGCATAGGAATGAAGCCTTGGCAGTCAATTGTGAAGACATTTTGATTCTAAAGCTTGGCCCCAATCGAGTTTCTTTGATGCTCTCTTTCTAAAATTAATATAATTACTTATGTAGATATTGTGGCTGTATATACCTAAGTTGGACCACATATTGGATTAAGGCTCCTGAGATTTGGGCTATAATGGTGAGGAAAAAAAGAAGGCATTCTTGTTAGTTTGGATAAACCCTTTTAAAGTCTCCATCAATAAGCCAATTGGCTTTTGATATATTTTCAATTATTAAATGGAAAAGAAATGCACATTCCAAAGCAACATTTGGAATAGAGATGTTGGAAAACCCTAACATATGACCATCTAGTTGTAGCAAAATCTTGGCCAATCTTTAGATAGGATATTTTCCCTAGTATGTAATACGAGTACCAAGTGTGATTGACAAAAACATTTCTAAAGAAAGTTTCCCTTCACAAGATTAGATATATATGCCTTGGCACTGGATTAGATGAAATTAAGTGAATTCTTGAGCAAAAGTCCTATCACTTTCCCTTCTTATAGATATAATATGTATAGGCTATTAAAAAACTGGAATAATCAAGAGAATATGTCCTTTCTATTTGCATCCAAATCATCCCAAACATTTACTAAGAAGGCTTGATTTGGGGGTGAAAGAGAAACACAAACTCTAGTATTTCCGCCATATTTGTTATCTGCCCCATCTAACTATTTTAGCATTCTGAATGAATTAAAGGCTACAGTTTGTGGGGGAGAGAAAATGTGCTTAATTCCTTAAGTTTACTAAATGACACCCTGCCTTTTTGTTGTATCCCTGTTGTAGTGGCTACAAACACCCTCCAAAGTTTTTCCTTAGCTTCATTTTGGAGGCTCCCTACCAACCATGCTTAACAACGTGTCTTGCACTATCAAGTACATAGGCTTCAACTGAGTTTCAGTGGCATGCTAGCCTGTGCATGTCAACTTGTTTGTTTCCCACCTATGGGCTGTCATCCTAGACTTAGATAATTTTCTTGCTGAGATGCTCCCCCTAAAATTGCACAATCCTGTTGGGCTGCAGAATTACGCAATCCAACCATGTAGCCTTCCCTCCAAAAATTGTGCAATCTAACCCAACACTGGGCTTCAACTCATAAATTGCACAATTTTGGGAGGTAGTGAGCTCCTGGCCCCATAAATTGCATAATGCCCGAGGCATATCCAACCTTGCTCAGCCTATAAACTGCACAAATTTCATCCCCAGGCTTGTAGGTTTTTGCATCTGCTTCTAGGTTCATCGGTTCCCTCCAAGATTGAGCAAGACGGATTTGCATGCATGGCTTGAATTTCCCTAAGAACAAAAAATAAAAAATCCCTAGATTTTAGGGATCTACTTTAGTAGCTGGAGGTTACATGAAAAGATCATTTTAGAAACCTCCCGCCAAGTGTCACTTTTTCCTAGATTTGTGGCATGCACATCATAACCTCGATCTTATCAAAACTCATTTGTCGGATGTTGCAGAGCTCATTCCTCACATCGATCTTGTAGCTCTGACATCCCACATCGCATCTAAGATTCTTTGACACATTCAACTCAATTTTTTCAGGGTAAGTCTTCTTTTTATATCTTATGTTGCGTTTCTATCATTTTTTGTATTTCTATTTGTGTAAGTGTTGTCTACTTTATTTGAATGAATGCTTGTTGTCATTTTGATGCATGTTACCTTGTAGAAGCACTGTTTCAGTTTTTCTTCGCATCCCACTCTTGTCGCATGCATGACAATGTTTCTACACTAACGGTCACCATTGCAGCAACTCACTTTGCACACGTGATCAATTTACCATTTTCAGAATCTTGCACTCATTGTTTGCATGCATGATCATTCAGTCTTGCTTACACTCAATCTTGCCATGCATTCAAACCTTCTCACGTTTTCAGTCACCCGTCAGTAGGTCTGGGTTGCCTTGGCCTAGACCTTTCCTTTCCCGACTATAAAATGTGTATTTATGGAAGTGAAGGCTCTCCCTTCTCTCTAGAAATTGCAAAAATCTAGCCCAACACTGACCTCTAGGCTTGCATTGTGCAATTCGAGGAGGCAGTGCCCTGCTGGCCCCAAAAATTGCGAAATGTAGTTTGCTGGTTTGCATGTCATTGTTGACTGAAATTACACATTGCATAGTTTCAGTCCTTAGTAGGCCAGGTTAGATTGTGCATTGCACAGTTCCAACAGTCATTCAACCTCCTGACAGCTTGGACAGTGCCTTGCGCATTTGGCAGTCACTCTCCCAGCCTCTCGGTGAAAATTGCACAACCTTCACAATCAATCACATGTGTATGTTGGATGTCAGTGCTCCATTTTGTTTTGGTTTTCAACTGACAAATTTCTTGCTATGAGTGTTTCTATGTCTCCAAGTATCATAGGTGTTCATCTGCCTCTCAACAATACAGGTACACTCGCCTCCTAGAGAGAAGGGTCAAAGGACACCATTGAGAGTGCAACTGGAGATGCAGTTGAGTGAGTGTTTATAAGCTTGCCTATCTATGAATACACCAAGATTTTCATAGACAAGGATATCAAGGTGAAATGGCATCAGCATCGCAGAGAACAACACCATCAGCAACAGTAGAGGGTAGCTGACTTGCACACAACCAAGGTAGGAGAAAGGTTGTCGACAACATAGAGGCGGAGCAAAGTTGCAAGTTCAAAGCAGATCCACTTGTGATGAAAGTAGCTTTAGAGATTGAGGCTAAGAGGTGACAACATGACAAGAGGGTGACACAAAGGAAACGAGAGAAACAAAGGATGGAGGAAACAAAGAAGGAGTTGCAGGAGTTGAAGTGACAACTCAAGGTAGAATAGGAGTTGTTTAGCAAAGAGAAGGAAGCGTAGTAGGAACATGTACAACAAGAGGCACGACATGCCTAAACTGAAGAAATTCTTCCATATAGGTTATAGATCCATCCTAGTGGTTGACATAGATTAGACAGGGTGAGAAGTGTTGTTGATCGCATGTAAGGGTTTTCAGTAGTGTGGATGTCATTGCGCACATGCATGTGATCCCATCCATTGGCACACTCACCAAGTCAAAGACAAAGAACCAAGTTTGACTCAAGTTGGACGTGTACCTCAATGAGTTGATGTGCATAGCCACTAGCACACACTTGGAGATCAATTCAAACACTATGCATCAGTATGTTCTTGGTCCGGCTGCACTCAAGACTATGATGCGCATGTTATGAGACGAGTTGGACAAAGGAGCTAAACTAGTGTACCCAGATGCAATGGAGGCAAGAGTTCACTTCCATAAGGATGTCACCACAGAGTACATAGACACCATCATGGAATACCAATATTGGCATCGGCTCGGCACCATTGATCATCGCGAGGATGTCGAAGAGTTGGTCTTCCCACAACTGTCTGAGTCTTAGTGATGTATTGCATGGCTTACTCAAACCTATTTTGTCTCACATGGGTACATGTTTCGATTGTAATGTAACATATTTTAAAAGTGAAAGAACAAGTGTCAATGGTAGAATGTAACAATCATGTAGTAGTTGAAGATTCATGAGGGTAGGTGAAGAGTCACAAAGGGGAATGTCAAGGATCACCCCACCATTTTCTATTTATAGAACCTCATAACTCATTGGAGAGGCTTTTGGGAGCCAAGCTTCCTATAGGTGTATCTTAGAGAAATCTTGAAGTGTATTATAACGATCATTGGCTTCTCCATAGTGTAGAGCTAGTATATCTCTTTACAAGAACATGCAGCAGTGAATGTAACGTTCCATTGTCAGGACTAGTAGTTGGACATGGTTGTATGTATGATTGGAAATTTCACTTTATTAATATAACAAAGCCAACATGTTTCATGCATATGTTGTTATTGTATTTCAACTGTCTTGGTTACGCTAATGATGTATGTACCTATTTTTTATGCATGTATGTGTGGACTTTTCTATATATGTATGCATGAATCTTATTGAGATGTGATGTTGGTTTAACCATCACTTGGGATCGTTGGTTCACCTGCCTTCCATCTTGTGATGTATCTTTTCTCATGTCTTCCCTTCCAAGCCATGCATTTCCACAGGTTTCCAAGGGGCGCACTTATTTCACTTTCCTTATGTTAGAACCCTTCATGCGCCTTCCATGGCTTGCTGTGCTAGTCACACCCTTGCTACCAACAAGGACATCCTACTTGCATCTATGTGCAACCACGATCAAGGTGATATCATACGACCCACTCTTGGGGCTCCTACATCAAATGGTCTAAGGTATAGTTGGGACTTATTACCAAGGAGATCCCCTGGCATGTTGGCGGGTCCAGCACCATAAAAAAATTTGTGCTACAAGGAGGGCCAGATGAGAAGCTGAGTCCTCACAATTTGTTTTGAATCTCTACATTCCTATCATGACTAAATTTAGAGTTTTGTTCCGGAGTGCATGTCTTATGGAAATGACTTTGAAATCTCAAAAGAGCTCTGGGATAACTTGTCACATAAAACATATGATGGTGAAGGATACGTAGCCTTGGTAGGCACATAGTTAGCGTTGTAGGCTCATGTGAAACACATGAAATATTTGAAGATTACATGATGGACATGCTGCTCTCTAACACGCTTCAAGGGCACCCAATGCATTGGTGTGCCATGCTTCCTGAAAAATCTATTCATTCTCTTTCTCATCTGGTTGCAGAGATAGATCATGCTTTCAATCATTTTGACCATAAAGCACTCAATGAAGAAATTCTAAAATTTCGGAAAGCACTTGATGAATCTGTTGAACATTTTTACATGCACTTTCATAATATAGCATATTGATTTCCTGAAGATGAAATTGATTAGGAATTTCTCGATGTAATATTTGAGTATCTTCTTTACATATATGAAAGTCTGTAATTCTTGAAATAATTCGAATCCTACTCAGCATACTTCAGTGATGGAGCTGTGCAATCATAGGCAGGCATAGTTTATGTCACAAGTGATTGTCCACCTTCACCTCAACGAATAGCTCCACCACCACAGAGTGGTGTAGGAGAACATGCACACACATCTGTTAAACAATCACATCCTCCCAGCCCACCTGCTCTTGATATCTGCATAGATTTGGCTAGAAAGCCTATTGGTTGTCACATGGATTGATTCCCTCAACCTCCATCCCCACGTTCCATTGATCCTCTGGATTGTACTATCTTGTGTTCTTCCATTCCAGACTTCTCTCCTGTTGTGAAAGAGGATCAATTTGTCGATGGAGTTGGTGTTATGTAGCCAACCCGTGCCATCATTCATGATGAGTGTGTGCAGTAATCTAAATGACCCATAGTGAAGGATGACTCCCTTCCATCCAAGCCTCATCCTCTTTATCCTAACATCCCTTATGATTCTGCCACTATTGATTTTCCCTATGAAAACTCATTTCTAGATGTTTCTACTTCTGATTGTTCACAGGACATATCAGATGTCAGTCTATCATTACATTGTGGAGAGGACACATCTTCCTCTAAAAATTTGTCCAATTTTTCATCGCTCATTTCTGAAAACACAGAGGGTCAACATCCTTGCTTCTCATCTACCCCTTTGCACGATTCATAAAATCATGAGGATGCCGATGAAAATCCTGAATTTTCTTATCGTGGCTTTCGTGATCTTTGTAGTTCCTCATTTGATCATGATGTTGATTCACTCACTCTTAATATGTCTAGGACACTGGTCTACCTATCAATGAAGTCGAAAACCTGTAGGCTGTCGAGGAACACCAGCTTGAGCTAATGGTTATGTCAGGCCCTTGCTGTTCTGAGTTCGGTTTCACTTGTAATCAGGAAACTTTTGAAACACACAAGGATCCTCATCATTCTCTGCTTCAGATTGAAGATCAACCAAACACCCAGATTTCCCTTACTCCACTCGAATCACATGATCCCATCGCTCTTGCATTGGAGGAATCATACACAGCAAGCACACTTGCATGATGTAAGTGGTTTACCTATCTCACATTTTCTTACATTTCATAGTCAAGTGAATGTGTATGCTTAACATCTGCATGCAATGTACCACAACACCATGGCAAGCCCACAAAGCTCATGTCATGTGCTTTCACTCATTTCATTTTTGTGGACGCATTTAAACCCTGCGTGTGTTTATCTTCATTTTTATATCTTTCATGTTTGCTGGTTTGCATGACTGTGCTATTCACAAACCACACATTCACCAACATGGGTCGACCAATGTGCCAGTGGTTGCATTGGAAGTATTACTTCTCGTGAGCAGAACCATGCACCATTAGCTTAGGAGCAGGAGTAGTGTTTGCTTCTTGTTGGTTTTCATGCATCCATGTTTGCTTTCTTGTCTGTTTGTTTGTTTGCTTACTCTCTTTTCTTTCACATTTTTGCTTCTTCTCTTCACCCTTTAGTTGTTCGTTTTCTTGTTTACATTCGTAGGTTAGTTTCACATGAACCGTGTATGACACTTGAAACAAGCAGGGTAAATTATGGGAGGACTTGTGCATTTATCAATACTTGGTTATCTGTTGTCCTATCTCTGTATGAATAACTTGTTGCCTTTAGTCCATGATACACAAATGGAAAATATGTTTTATTCAAATGAAACTTTGATGAAAACACAACACTTGCACACTAACTAGTATCACCTACTCTAATCGGTTGTTTTTGGGTTAACCCTTGTCAACTCAATCAAGTAGAGTAAGGTGAGGGGGGAAACCTTAACAGGTATGTCAAAGGTCTATACAAAATACTTCTCTAAAGGAAAAACCTCTTCTGCTCTCAATAAGTCAGGATCCCTCTTCTGCCTCTGAAATGAATAAGTTCTATGCATAGTTGTTGAAAAAATGAAAAATATGAAAATATGAAAAAGGCGAAAGAAGAGAAAGGCTTCCTACGTAGAGAGGTGATGCAAGTAAATCCATCGGGGTACTAACCAGGCTCGCTAGTAGTGGAGCAATGCTTTTGTTCCTACGTGACTCGTCAGGGTGCTGTCCGGGCCTGGTGGTAGCAGAGCAACACCAGAGATGAAACTTAAACTCTGACTGTCATATTGCTTGTGTACTAATATACCCCTCATCCCCAATCAAAACAACTATATTCGCTTGGCTTGGAATGTGTGTTGACCGACCAAGAGCATGGTAGGTGCTACATCTTTCAATAAAGCTCGTGTGGGAATCAAGATGATTTGAAAATCGAGTAATACTTCCGAAGGAGATAGAATTTATTTTCATGAAACAAGGTCCATTCAGAGAGCTGGAGTTCTACTAGTCTGTCGCAAGTGTTGTAGCGGATATAACCACCCTCCAAAATTTTGCCTTAGCTTTATTTTGGAGCCTCCCTACTAACCATCCTTAGCAGCATGTCTTGTCAAGTTCATAGGCTTCAACTAAGTTTCAGTGGCCTGCTAGACTATGCATGTCAACATGTTTGTCTCACACCCACAGGTTGTCATCCCAGACTTAGACAATTTTTTGGTTGAGATGCTCCCCCTAAAAATTGTGCAATCTTGCTAGGCTCTAGAATTGCACAATCTAGCCAAGCAGCCTTCTCTCCAGAAATTGCGTAATCTAGCCCAACACTGGGCTTGAACTTAGAAATTGTGCAATTCTGGGAGGCAGTGACCTACTGGCCTAAAAAATTGTGCAATGCCTGAGGGACAAATAGCCTTCCTCAGTGCAAAAACTGTAGAAATTCCATCCCTAGGATTGTAGGTTGTTGCATGTGTTGTTAGGTTGATTGGTTCCCTCCAGGACTGAGCAAGGCTAATTTTCATGCATGGCCTCCTTTTCCCAAGAAACAAAAAAGCTAAGCATCCATAGATTTTAGGGATCTATTTTTAGTAGCTTGAGGTTACATGAAAAGATCATTTTATAAACCTCCTGCCAAGTGTCGCTTTTTCCTATATTTGTGGCATGCAGGTCATAACCTCGATATTCGCAAAACTCATTTTTCGGATGCTGCAGTGCTCATTCCTCACATTGATCTTGCATCTCTCACATCCCACATTGCATCTAGGAGTCTTCGGCACATTCAACTCAAAATTTTCAGGGTAAGTCTTCTTGTTATGTCTTGTGTTGTGTTTCTATCACTTTTTGTATTTCACTTTGTGTAAGTGTTATCTACTTGATTTCAATGAACGCTTACTTTCATTTTGATGCATGTTAGCATGTAGAAGCATTGTTTCAATTTTTCTTCGCATCTCATTGTTGTCGCAAGCATGACATTATTTCTACACTGACAGTCACCATTGCAGAAAATCACTTCGCACACATGCTCACCTTCCCATTTTCTGAGTCTTTCACTCACTATTTGCATGCATGATTGCTCACTCTTACTTACACTCAGTCTCGCCACACATTCAAACCTTCTCATGTTTTTAGTCGCCAGTCGATGGGTCTAGGCTTCCTTGGCCCAAACCTTGCCTTGCCCGACTAGAAAATGTGCATTTATGGAAGTGAAGGCTCTCCCTTTCCTCTAGAAATTTTGAAAATATGGCCTGGCACTGACCTCTAGGCTTGCATTGCACAATTATGGGAGGTAGTGCCTTGCTGGCCCCAGAAGTTGCACAATGCAGTTTGTTGGTTTGCATGTCACTACTGACTGAAAGTGCACATTTCGCAATTTTAGTCCTCAATAGGCTAGGTTGGACTATCCAATGCATAGTACCAGTAGTTATTTAGCCTCCTGATAGCCTGGAATGTGCTTTGTGCAATTTTGAGAGTCAGTCTCCTAACCTCTCGGTGAAAATTGTGAAATCTTCACAGTTAGTCAAATAGGTATGTTGCATGTTAGTCCTCCATTTTGGTTTAGTTTTCAACTAACAAATTGCTTTCCATGAGTGTTTCTATGTCTCCAAGTATCACAGGTGGTCGTCTGCCTCTCAATAGTACAGGTACAACAGACTCCTAGAGCGCAGAGTCAAAGGACACCATTGAGAGCACAATTGGATATGCAGTTGAGTGAGTGCTTATGAGCATGACTATTTATGAAGACACCAAGTTGTTCATAGACAAGGATATCAAGATGAAGTTGTATTGGCGTCACAGGGAGTAGTACCATCAGTAGCAGTAGAGGGTAGCAGACCTGCGCATGACCAAGGTAGGAGGAAGGTTGTCGACAACACAGAGGTGGAGCAAAGTTGCAAGTTCAAAGCATATCCACTTGTGATGAAAGAAATTTGGAGATTCAAGCTAAGAGGTGACAACACAACAAGATGATCGCACAAAGGAAAAGAGAGAAACAAAGGATGGATGAAATATAGAAGGAGTTGCAAGAGTTGAAGTGGCAACTCAAGGTAGAACAGGATTTGTGCAATGGAGAGAAGGAAGCATAGCAGGAACAAGTATAGCAGGAGGTGCAACATGCACAGACTGATAAAACTTCTCCCATATAGGTTATAGACCCATCCCAATAGTTGTCACGCAATAGATAGGGTGAGAAATGTTATCGATCGCATGCAAGGGTGTTAAGGAGGATGGATGTCATTACATGCTCGCATGCAGTCCCATCCATTGGCACACTCACCAAGGCGAAGACAAAGAACCAAGTCTGACTAGAGCTGGACATGTACTTCGATGAGTTGATGTGCATAGCTACCAACACACACTTGGAGATCAATGTAGACAATATGCATTAGTATGTTGCTAGTTCAGCTACACTCAAGACTATGATGCACATGTTATTAGAAGAGTTGTACAGAGGAGTCAAATCAATGTACCTAGATGCAACGAAGGTAAGAGCTCGCTTCCAGAAGGATGTTACCACAAAATAGATGAACACCATCGTAGATGACCAAGCTTGGCATCAGTTCGCCATCGTTGATCATCGCGAGGATGTCAAAGAGTTGGTCTTCCCACACCTATCTAAGTCTTAGTGATGTTTTGCATGGCGTACTCAAGCCTATTTTGTCTCACATGGGTACATGTGTAGATTGTAATGTAACATCATGTAAAAGTGAAAGAACAAGTGTTGATAGTAGAATGTAATAGTCATGTAGTAGTTGAAGAGTCATAGAGGGGAATGTCAAGGGTCACCCACCCTTTTCTATTTATAGAACATGATAACTCGTTGTAGAGGCTTTTGGTAGCCAAGCTTCCTATAGGTGTATCTTAGAGAAATCTTGGAGTGCATTGTAACAAGTCTTGGCTTCTCCACAGTGTAGAGCTAGTATATCTCTTTCGAGGAGTAGGCCGTAGTGACTATAACGTTCTATTGTCGGGACAAGTAGTTGGACATGGTTGTATGTATGATTGGAACCTTCACTTTCTTAATATAATAGAGCCAACACGTTTCATGCATATGTTGTTATTGTATTTCAGTTGTCTAGGTTACGCTAACGATATATGTACCTCTTTGCTTACGCATGTATGTATGGACTTTTCTATATATGTATGTATGAATATTATTGAGATGTGATGTTGGTTTAACCTTCACTTTGGATCGTTGGTTCACCTACCTTCCAGCTTGTGATGTATCTTTTCTCGTGTGCTCCCTTCCAAGCTGCATGTTTCCACATGTTTCCAAGGAGCTCACTTATTCCACTTTCCGTGTTTTAGAACCCTTCATGCAGCTTCCTTGGCTTGTTGCGTTGGTCACACCCTTCCTACCAACAAGGAAATCATGCTTGCCTCTGTGCGCAACCACGGTCAAGGTGATACTGTATGACCCACTGTTGGGACTCCTACACAAAACGGTCTAAAGTCTAGTTAGGACTTCTTACCGAGGAGATCTCTTGACATGTAGGCGGGTCTAACATCGTCAACAATCCCCTATCCAGCATAGGTGATGGTGACCTATTTGGCATACCTGTGTCAAAATGAACTTGAGAACTCTAGAAACTAGGGGTTGTACCCTTAAGTGGATTTGTTCTACTTGTATGTTAATTGGGGTTAGCATAGTTGGAAGAGCTTGATTCTCATGGGGGCTTGTGTGTTTATGGTGTTTTGGGCACTCCTAATTGTAAGAAGGTGGTAGTATCAAGACTTTAGTAGTACAAGTAAGCATTCAAAGTGTTAAATCCTAACCTTGAATATCAATAATTTGTCGTCTGACATATATATTTTTCCTAAGCATCAAGGGAAAAATTGGTAATTAGAACATATAATCATTATCTCCACCAAACATCACATAGGGTTGTTTCCAAGGAAATCGATATAATAGCCCAAAAATATACCGAGCAAGGATATCTAAGATTTTAATCGAGTTGGGCTGGTAATTATCACTATGAGTCACAACCACTAATGCTACCCTTGATGGGCATGTCATTCGATAGATTGATTTACATGTAAATGTGCTATGTCTTGGCTAAGATGTCCTTTTAGGTGTACATAAGACAAATTTGCATATGGTTTGAGCTATCCTTTCCAAGAAGTGCTAGAGTTATATTGGCAACGTAGGGAATTCTTCTAGTTCAGAAAATTAACTCATCAGATTCTCTAATGAAAATTTTTAATACAGTGAGAAAAAGTCCCATAGTGTTTTTTACAGAGCTCAGGATCGTAATCTCCCAATAGCTATGCAGGTTGATACCTCCTTAAATATGAATATGAAAAATAACCTTGGGCATATTACGAACTCAAATATTATTATGTCATTCGTATAGCTCCCATGAATCTCCAACTTAAGTCTAAATCATATTTTTAGAGGGGATTTCATCCTGAAAATGACCCACTAGGTCATGTTGATTATAGTTAGAACAAACTTCTATATATTCACTGATGAAATTTTGAACAAGTGGGTCAAAAATAGAAAAACAATTGTGACGTTGTGAATAACTTTTGGTGCAATTTTTTTCTCTTTCTTATGTGCTACTATCCTCTTTCATCACTGGAGTATGAGAAACTTCCAAAAAATGGGCCGGATCTTTAGGCCTATACTTAACTAGTGAGAAAGGTTAGAAAAGTGGGATGAAGAACTAAATGCATGGAAACATATTTTAGGATCTAAATCATGTGAGAATAAAGAATCATCAGTAGAGCATTTAAGAGTACATGATACCATGTGTTTGGCTTACTTTTTTTACTAAGCTTGATTCATTGTTTATAATTTTCAGTTAATGAATATCATTCTTCCCTTTCCCAAGGGAAAATTTAGACTTCTAGTTACAAATAGGGCATTAACCCAAGATTATTCTTATCTAGTTCAATAGCCAACTACCTCTTTCAGTAGGGACTCAAACACATAAGGTAGCAAACTCCCAAGCTCATTTAGTACATCCTTATATGGAGGTTGGAATTAATTTTATTGAGCCTTGATATTTTTGCATCAAATGTGCCAATAATAAGGTCTCATCAATTCAATAGTGGAGACTTTTTTCAAGTTGATATCCATGGACATACAGTCCATAATGTCAAATATCAACAAGGCTGATAGAAATGAATCAACATCATTATTTAGAAGATACAATTGTCTTTGATCTTTAGCCTTGTTGATTCTTCATAGTTCCTCTGAGACAATTGCTCATAGTATACTTGTACTCTTGTTATCATGTTCGTCCATCAAGTAGTCCTTCAAACTTTATTGCAATTCAGATTACTTGGCCAAGGAAGAAAAAATGCATTTAGCAAAACAGGAGGATGAAAATAAAAGTAATGATAATAATAATCAAGAAAGTACACAACATGTTAGCTCTTTCTTGCATTAACATCATCCATATTAACATCATGTAACTAGGGTTTCTAGATAAATTTACCATAATCCTTAGGGCTTACATTTATCATATAGGATTTTATATCCAAATCGTAGATCCATACAAAGCCTAGAATCGTAGTTCTGGGATTTTATCCATAAACCCTATATTTTCTTATTTTGACACACTTAGGGTTTATAAACCCTAAAATTACAAATCCTAGACACTCAACCTAGGTATTCAATCTTGATTATTCAAAACCCTAGGGATTTTCCAAGACATGTGGTATTTAAACCCTAGATCCTCTCAAGCACAATACATATTATACAACAAAATCAATATTGCAACTTTATCACACAAAGTACTTTAATCAAGAGTTCAATTGTTAGAACAAGTTGTACCAATGGGAGAATAAATCATGAAAATATTATTGCACAATCATTACAAGAACAACATGACTATGCCAAGGAATTCAATACCAATTTTTATTTCATTATTCTACCAACAATAATAGTTCCTTGATCATTTTATCTAAAAGATAACAAATCAAGATTAACCTGGTATCTTCAAGTTCATCTAATGACTATAAACCCTAGACATCAAAAATCTTCACTATTTACTTTCTTCCTCAATCCTAGTATTTAGTGTATAAACCCTAGAATTTTCAAACCCTAACCAATCTAAAGGTTTGAATAAAATCAAATAAAATCATAAAAATGAAAAATTCATATAAAGAAGGGTGGAAAAATCAAGGCCGAGGTACCTCATGTACCACGATTTCTCCCTCCTATACATTATAAACCCAATGACTTCCCTTATATTAGTCACCCTTGTACCCCAACATGTGGCCATAGGCTGCCCCTTCTCATCTCCTACTTCATTAACCTATCTATCACATGAAACCACCTTTTGAATGATGTACCTTGGAAATATTATCCCATTTAGAAGTAGAAACCACCTAATAGGATACTTGGATAGCCCTATTTGGAGTTTAGGAGACATTGGCACATCCCGAAGCCCATTAGGGAAGGGAAGGCCATTATGAAGTACCCACATGTGGTCCATGATTGGTAAGCTCATTTAATATATTTCTCTAATGACTTGTTGTACTGGAAGGTTAAGGAACACATTAAATCTTATGCAGGATTTCAAATGGTCTCCATCTTGGGTTTGGTCTCCCTATACAAGGTCCCAATCCTCCAAAGGGCTACATTGGCACATGTAGGGTGTGCGTTGAGATCCATGGTCCTCCATAGTAGTAGGCCATACTCCACGGATCCCCTAGGATATTCATATATGCTCTAGTTTCACCCATTGGATGACGAAGATGCACCTAGATCACCTTTTCCTAACCGGCCTCATAGATGTACCATACACTTGGAAGCTAACCTAGGACTTGTAGGATGATATGGAATCACCTACAGCATCATCAAAATCGCTTACAGATTATCTACACTCACCTTTGAATCATTTGGAGACCCATGAGGTTATCATTGTGCCCCCACACCCACTGGGAGCACCACAAGTTTATTGTTTGGAGAAAAATGAGTCAGCCCCTTATCCATCACTTTTGAGGGTCCTATTCTTCATTATGGAGCCTATGGACCTCATCATGCCACTTGGAGGGCCCCACAACATGTATTATTCATCATCTCACATCTTAAGAGGTTTATTGTTTCATTTGTGATCTAGTTTGGTGGGCTTTTCACCAAAAGCTAGATTATTAGCACATTAATTTATTTTTGGGGCTTATGTAGGCCAAGGAAACTAATTCGAAGTCCTCATTAGTGTATAAATACAAGTGAGATGAGTTCATTTTCTCATCATCACCTTGGATTGGATCTCTTCTCTTCGTAGAGAATTTCACACTTTTTCTTTAAGGATGAATTGAAGCTTTATGGATGAATTTTGATGTGTGGATTTTCTTTATCTTACCTTGGAGCTTCTCTATTGTTAAATTGTGGATGCTTAGATATGTTCTATTACATGTAAGTGCATGATTTTAATGCCATTCTTGTTTTACTTTTTCATATACATTGGATTTGGATTTTCGTTATTTTTAGGGGTAATTATTGCATGCATTTACCGCTTAAATTGTGGAATTTTGTCTCTATATAGTATCTTTCAATGTACAGGCCATGTAATTTGAATAAAATATCATAGGGATAATTGTATCAATGAATTCATCTTGATAAGCCATGACCTTTTGGACACATCAAAGTATAAGATATATAATACATCTTAAATTATATATATATATATAATATATATATATATAATATATATATAAATATATATATATATAATATATTATATATATATATATATATATATATATATAGTAGATATATATGATGCCTCGCAAGTTCTCCTCTATACGAGGTTTTATTATCTCATCAACCCACTCATGGAACAATGAGTGAAAATCAGTCAAGTACAACCTCTATTAGTTGATTCTGACACCCTTTTTCAATATGTGAAAAATCCTTTTCAAGGTCTCATTATAGAATTCTCAATAGAATTCCTTCTTACAGTTCATGCTACATGTTTTCTTATTAGTTTATGTAGTCTATTTCCTTTTCCAAAGGTATATAGTTGTTATCATTGGTCATTTAAGTCCTTAAACCTTTTTCTCAGTCTATCATTAGCCAATTGTAAGTGTTGTTAGCTCATAATTACCTATATTAACACCTTAAATTATATAGGTCATCACATTGACCCTTACCAAGCATGTTACTCAATCCACTCATCAATATTCTTGAAAGAATTTTCTTCTTGACAAAAACACTCGTTTACTTTTTCATACTAGACCTATTCATAGATATATTTTTCATCTTTTATAATAGTCTCAATTTCATAATATTCCACGTCTTCTAGCTTCACAGATGGAAACTTCCTCACTTTGTTCGATTTCAAAAACATATTATCAAATTGACAAAATTTCACACACTCTTCCCTACACTCACATTGAGTGTTTATCTAGTATTGTTTTATTTTCCCCTCATCCTTCTAATTTGGTTATGGTTATAAGAACCAACGCTCATTATCATAAAAATATGCAAGTTCATACTTTGTTATTCCTTTGTAAGGTATTTTATCTAACACATATGGTTAATATTGTAAATTAGATTTTAAACTTCTCTCCCTTCTTATAATTGTTGGATCATTATAATTTTATTCCATCACCACATTCTAATAATAGGTTTACCACCCTTTTATGGTATTTGCATATTATCTTAAAGTATATTGCTTCTAGCTTTGCGTTAATTTGGTGTACACTTTTAGGGAATTGTGCTACTTTTCTCTTAATTTTCTCAAGTATGATTTTCCACTCCTTGTTTGAACATGTCACCTTGACCCGTTTAGCATATTATCAGGGTAGTATGTTACTTCATATTAGATGGTCTCTTCTTAATGTCAATATTTAGGTCTCTATCATCAGGCAGGACAAATTTAACTTTAATCATTACTCGTTTATTATTTTATTTATTTATTTATTACCCCATGTATGCCCAACACCCTATGCTAAACTAGTATACCTATAGGCATTGAAAGCTACATAACAATACCTGAGGAATCTAGAGGAATATCAAACCTCTTACACATTTTTCAAAACCAGGACAAAAGCCTCATTAGTCTATACCACAACCCTAAGTCTCAAACCACATTTTCCCTAAATCAAACATTTGGTCCGAGTAGTTAATGACTCTGGGAATCTCACAAGGCCAATTAATGAAATATTGGCAAGTGTGTTCCCTATTGAACCCCGATTTTTCTTGATGGGGTGAGAAAAAATATTAACAAGGATATACTGAAACAACACTATAAAATAAACTAAGGGTGATATTAAAATAAATAAATGGTATGGTTGGTAGTAGAAGATACATTGAGACCATGTCTTCTATTAAAAAGAAAATGGTAGTTTTAATAGTCTCAAAACATAGAAGAGTCTACATGCACATCCTTATTGGAAAAAATGTCATGGCTTACCAAAAGACAGAAAAACAAATAAAATGTGAGCCCATTAATTGCACAATTAGCTTTGACTTAGAAAGTCCATCTACAAAATTGTATTTTAGAGTTACAACCAACTTATACAAAAAAAGAAATGCATATTTTAGTCTTGATCTAAAATAAGAGGCTTCTAACCCTTAAACCAAAAATTCCATCACATAAGAACAATGAAAATCCCACAATTCAAGCTTCTGATTCATCCAACAACAAAAAAAATTGTTATCTAAAGAGAGGAAGCCTAATGACCGAGTGAAGTATTACAAGAAAAATAAATTGTACATCAACATGTATAAACAAAAACAATCATAGAATATGGTTTGCATCTACAATTTAGGAGGAAACTTATTCAAATTGATGATGGAGATATTTTCAACAATTGAGGGGTATCAATTAACATAATTTATTTTCTCTCTCTATTTTTTAAAGGAATATCTAGTTTTCTTGGGAAGGTCCATAGGTCCTAAGTGTAGAACCTAAGCTATGATACCATATGTATTGACTCAGAATCAAAACATACAACTAATTACATTAAGCTGGACTATTAATAATTAACACAAATATTCAAGTGATTAGCCTACTTTTTTTTAAAACCATGAACAAAAAAGAATTACTTGTAGAGCAAAGATAGATCTTGCTGGTGGTTTGAGAGTTGCAATGCTATCTAGATCTTGCACAACGAGAATGTCTAAGTATGAGAGCTTTGTGTGCTCATCCACTAGTTTGTGTTCAATGTATAATCATTTATGTTGAACAACTACTAGGGCATCCTCTCAATAATGCTTAGTAAACTCTTTGGCTTGGGATTGAGCTCTTGAATTGCCATGCATGCCGTGAATGCCTCCTCCTCTCCATACATGGACACATTCTCTCAACATCATGGAGAGAGTAGCCAAAGATAGGGGGAATAAAGACATAAAGCAAAGGAGCTACAAAGAGCATGAAATCTAGAACAAAGGTGGGGTGAAGTAAAACACTCAATGTGAACAAAAGTGAGGCTTTGTTAGGGAGTGTGAGGTGGAACCACAAAGAATAGAGTAAGGAAAAATAGTGCTAGAAAGGAGATGAAACAAGCAAGGATTAAACATGAAGCAACTGCAAATGAAGGAGCCATTATAATAGGGGATTAGACCATGTTCACTATCAGGGTAACATGGGCTAAGGCTCTAATAGGTATCTATGATGAGATAATGCGCAAGGACCAGGTCAAGGGGCCCTTGTACATCAACTTGCAAGGTTGAAATTATAAAGTGAGTAGTGTTGTTTCCCTTGATGGTTTGGTTCCATTCCATCTTTGATTTATAATTGCTATGCAAGAATGGTAATGTTGTTGGATTCTAGTCATGAGAGGAGTGCATCGCTTTGATCATCTCAACACATTGAAGGCAAGCCTTCAAAGCTATCATCTCAGAGGAAATTCACATGACCCTACATGACGTCACGTATCAATAGCATTACCATTCCTCCTTCCTTCACTATGCCATGTACATGTGGACATTATGGGATCCTTTGTTGGCTCCCCATCCCTTCATGTTATGAAAGTTGTAGTCTTAGCATGGTGGCATGACCAAGAAATCACTTGTGTTATATATTCCCTAGTGACGTGATCAAGGGATCACTTGTGCTATATATCCCTTTTCTTTAGTAGTGGTCTTGGAATTGAGTAAATCACCCCATCATAGGTCTTTTCTATTTTTTAATTAAATATTTATAGTTTTAATGAATATTATATAACTAATAATTAATTAACTAATTAATTTTAAGATAGAAGAATCCATAAAGTGGTTGTGTTTATGCCTGCTAAGATATGCACAAACCTAAACCTTTATTAACTTTACATTGAATATTATGAATTATAAATTTTAATACTATAACATATTAATACATTTAAAATTATGTGATGATGATGATGATGATGATGATGGTTAATGTCTGCTGAGACCAAACATTGGTCTATCGGACCTAAAGAAACAAATTATTTATTTTGATTTAAAATTTTATTCCTATGCTCAAAAAGCTTGGAGAGAAGCCTCCCAAGCTCACTATAATTTTGATATTGTAAAAGGCTAGGAAGGTCAGTATTGTAACAAAGATGCCTCGCAAGCTCTCGAGTCGAATATCATGAATTTGCTTTGGACATTCTTATGTTTTAATGCTAAGCAATAGACCACAAGAAGCTCCAAAGAAAGCAAACCCTAACGATATTAGCGTAGTCCATTCTTCTGCTAGTTGCTCCAAAACAAAACAAGTATGAATATTATTATGTAATGCTCAAGAATATTTGGTGAATCTTTGTTTAGTTCAAGGCTTCAAGAATGTTGGTTTGGTCTTATTTTGGGGAGTATTTTTTAATTTGAGAGTTTTTTTTTCATGTTTGGTCTTCAGGTGTTATCAAAGAATGCTAGTCTTTTTTTCCAAGGTTTTTTTTAGGCCATACAGTAATGGTGGTGGGTTTTGACTTTTCGTGATCCACTTTTTGCGTACTTCAATATATTGAAATGTATTCGAATTATATTCGAATTTCAATTTTTAAGATGTTATTATTTTAAATTGAATTTTATTTAAATTAAACCTTTTTTATGTTAAGTGTTTTTGTAATGTGTTGTTAAAATATTTATAGATATTTAAATTAATTAATTGAGTTTATAATGGGTGGTTAAAAAAATGATATATTTTTTATTTAAATTTAAATTTCTCGTGTTCATTTTGATAATGCATAAACATTTAAGAAATAACATTTTGTGTTAATTTTGACCATTCATAAATATTTAAGAAATAAGATGGGGAAATTATGACACATGAACCATTTATCATATACTATTTAGCTTTTTAGTTTCTCTGTTGGTTTTTCCTTTAAGGGATATCAAAAATTTGTATTTTTTTGGGTGCTTTTTTCCTCATTAATGATAAATATTATTTTTTCTTGTAATTTAAAGTTGTATCATCTCACAAAATCATCTCAACCAAATACATCATATATCCAACCAATTTAAACATGTTTTATTGTAGGTGGTATTAATTTGTTTTGCCGGAAATGAAATGGTTTTGACCACCTACCAAAATACTAATTTATCCAAAATTCAAACAATTTTAATAGCTTCAACATTTTTTTTTTGTTTTACTTGGAATGCGAGAATGAGAAACCCCGAAGTACTTCCCCACATTTCGTCGATGGTAAATTGGGTAAACCTTCAGCCTTGATTATTGAAGCCTTGCCTCAAGGGAATCAAAGAGAGTCGAAATTGTGATCAACAATAACTAAATGCTTCACATTTGGCTCTCGAACACTTGAGCTAACCCTTTGGGCTTAAGAGCCTCAACATAATTAAATTATCTATTGTTGAATTATAAAGAAAAAAATACCAACTAGCATGCAAGAAATTAAGAGTCTCACGAGGTAACATGGGCCAAATCTCTAGCATTGGATCCTGGAGGAACTGAGGGAACAAGAATACATTGGATATAACTTCAACATTTTTAAGAGCTTCAACATTTTTTTTTTAATTTGGAAAGGAATAATGAGAAACCCCAGAGTAATTCCACATATTTCGTCAATCGTAAATCACATGAACCGTCAGCCTTGATTATCGGAGCCTCGCCCCCAAGGGAATCAAAGAGATTTGAAATTATGACTAACAACAACTAGTTGCTTCACATTTTACTCTTGACCACTATAGCTAACCCATGGGGCTTAAGAGCTTCAACATAGTTAAAGTATCTTCTACTAGATTATAAAGAAACAAAATACCAGTCACCATGCATGAAATTAAGAGTTTGACGGGGTAACAAGGGCCAAATCTTTATCACCATATCCTGGAGGAGCTATGGAGGCATGAACACATTGTAATAGTGCACAATATGACCTAGTATAGCATCCATTCTTTGTTAGCACACCCACAAACTCCTCTGTACACATTTGACGTCTCCCACGATTGCAATGACATTATATATTTCCTCCTATTTTTTTGTGATGAGGAGGAGGAAGTAGTATTTCAATGCTATATCACTATATTAGAAAATGAAAACCTTACCCAACAGGGTTTTCATTTTCTAGTATAGTGATATAGCATTGAAATACTACTTCATCCTGCCACTTCTTCCATAATCTCAGAGTCCGTGAAAGCATGTTTGTCCCTAGCAGCGAGGGTTTCCAACTAACAGATTTAATTTTAGGTTTAAGGGGGGATGGTTGAATGATAAGTTTCAACAACCTCTTGGGCTTGCTGCTAGGCTCAATTTCGTCCCTCAGGACTGTGACCTCCGCCCACACCAGTTTCTCATCCTTTGGCATTGCATATTGACTCTTA
Source organism: Pinus taeda (assembly GCA_000404065.3). Taxonomy (NCBI): domain Eukaryota; kingdom Viridiplantae; phylum Streptophyta; class Pinopsida; order Pinales; family Pinaceae; genus Pinus; species Pinus taeda. The sequence continues at coordinate 9,625 of APFE031370080.1, read as the reverse complement.
GGTTATTATAACTGATGTCAACATAGGTGTGAATTATGATAAAGGGTTGGATGAAAAGGTTAAACAAGAGAAAGGCTAATGTGTGGTAGCATAGGAGAATTAGAACCCAACCTAAGAATAGTTTCATCCAATAATAGGTGAAAAGGTAGCACTAATATATGCAGAGTATAGTAGCTTGAGATGAAAAAACACCACAGCGCAGGGACACCACCCCACTGTTTAGACTAAGAAAAAGATACAAAATTATCACCATAGCTCTTAATGGTACTAGACTATAGCCATACCAAATTCTAGACAGAATGCATGCACATAAATTATCAAGATTGCAAAAGGAGTTCAAGATTACACATGTAGTGATAGCCTATGCATACAAAGGTTTTGTGACTGGAGAAGACACCTACACGAAATTTTCTTTAAGAGCGCTAAAGAAACTATTGTCTTCTATGGGAGAGCTTCCAATTTCCCTTATAGTCTTCAATATCCTCGAATCCCTAAGCTCCAATTCCAAGTTCTCGCCCAAGTAGCTTACTACTAGGGTCAATATTATTGTAATTCTATCTAAAATATCTCCTGTGGGTTCTAGAAAGAAGTTTCCCAACTCTCCAAACTCTCACTAGCACCAAGTTAGACCGCCTTTGCTAGGGCTTTGAGCTATTTCCCTTCATCTTTGCCTTATAGAAGGAATCATATGCCTCCCTCAATTCTCTGAATGCTACAACCCATGGTAATTGGGTTATCAAAAACTCACATGTTTATTCATGCATGGGGGCAGCCACACCACCCCATCCATTTAATATGATCCTCTCCACAAGGTGACCAGCACCCAAACACACTATATTCCTCAAGTTGAACCCCTATTGGGGAGACAACTGTAATTTTTTGAATTAGCAATAAAAATATTAATTTAAAAATATATTCTTATAAATTTATATTTTTAAAATTTTAATGTTAAAAATGAAATATCATTTAACAATGATTTGGAACAAACTCATAAAAGTTTGTAGGAATAAATTGAAAATTAAATTAATAAATATTTTAGTTTTCTATATTTTAATAATTTTACAATTTAAAAATTATTATTGTTTTCCATTTGTATAAAAAAGGCCTTGCAAGTTCTTGAGTCAAATGTCATGACTTGGCTTTGAACATTCTTATGTTTTAATGCTAGACAATAGACGTTGCAGTAAGAGATGGCAACCTGCTCTTATTGCCCATTTTTTCCTGTCAAATGTGATGTAAAGTTTATGAATATAAACAGAGTAACTTCAAAGAATTTAACAAAAAGAAATTCAAAAGCAAAATGTTGCTCGAAATAGTTAGCATCAATGTGTTCCCCTACAGGATAAATATTCAAGTTAAAATTATTGGTTTCGTAATCCATAAGTTTTTTGTGAAAACATCTAACTTTCAGGGTGTACAAAAAAATTGGTTATGTCCATCTAAAATGATTCATTCCAGGTTGACAACCATAATGGAAAGAATGAATGATATGAGAAAACACATGAGTCTTTTTCAAATCAAAACAAACACTTTCATTAATTTTAGAAAGAAAGTACATGGTTAAGAAAATTGATCTTCTCACTATCGGAAAAGAAAGAAAAATATGTAATACATATTCCAAGAAGGCCTCTACTATGAGATGTATCATATGGGCATACAACTTCTCAAAAAACAGAGGTCATGGACAAAAAACAACTTCTAAAAAAAAAAGGTCATGGACAAAATAAATAAAGGAGATAGTGAGCCCTGCAATAAACAGATCTTTCTCCCATGCAAACTAATGAAACCCATATGAGTGGTCTATGAATTCAATGGAGTGGAAACTTTAAAGTTGTACAAATACATTAGGTATGTCAACGTCTTTGGGTCCAGCTTCAATTTGGTGTCCCTTTTTATTATATACTAAAATGTTTAAATACATCAACATACAATACTCAACTTGAAAAAGTAGTACTACCATTACATCCATAATGCCAAAAAACCCCTGTGTAGGCTCTTCTTGGGCTCAAAAAGGCTGAAAAATGGCCAAGATAAGCCTCCTTCTTCAATTTGCTTGCAAAACTCTCTACAAAACTATTTCCTCTTGAAAAATTGGCAACAAAATGGTTTGTTGGTCTATTGGTTTAGTGCTAAGGGTGCAGGCAGGGTGCCACACGCCCACAACCCCTACCTATACATCAGTGGTCACAACTCTTAACATAACCATGGGCTAACACTTAACTATCACGTCCTTCTCCTACGCCCTTGTCATAACCTCCATCCATGGTCACTACAACCGTAATGAAACTTAGGGCTAGGGTGTGGGCAGGGTGCCATGTGCCCTGCTCTTCTTAACACTTCACCATTATTTATGGGACTTGGCAAATAACCAAGGGCTGGGCTATTTGGGTGTCCCTTTCAGCCTGACCCTCTCCACTAACGACAAAACCATATGTCAATAAATATAAATCCTCCACCCACGTTTAACAAGAACTACACGTGGTCTAACCTTGCGATGAAAGATTGCTAGGCATGGGGTATGGATTTAAAATCCAATGGAGTTTTGTTGGTCTATTGAAATTTAGTTTTTCCTCATCTACAGTGCCATGTGGTGCCCTAGGATTGGCCACATGTCACTCCGTGATTGGCCCACCCCAAAACTTTCAACCAATATTAATGTGCCAAGTGTCATCACCAAACTGGCCCAAATGGCGAATTCTGAATGGCTCCCATGCTTCTCGGTCAGTAAATGATGTCATCATGAAATAATTGTAAAGATTGCCATGTGACATCTATACACTGCCCAGTCAACCCTATTAGTTTACTTTTTAGTTGTTTGCCAAAAAATTGAGAACACGATAAATTCCTCATGCAATGTCGGATTGAGGCGATTCAAGCATCGTTGGAATGCAAATGATGAGATCTACGATTTGGCCCTAGTTTCGGGAGATTTTGATTACTTTCATGTTTGGGCCTATTTTTGATCCTCTAGATCATTCCTCCCCACTGGAAGCTTTTGGACCACCAAAAGTCTATTTTTATTCATCAAGTAAGTGAGGGTACAACTCCTTCACTTTCCTGATCTTTATCCACCTTCCTTTGTTCGGATTGGTACCTTTGAGCCCCACTCAAAGATACTCCACATTAACTCTATGTGAAGTCCTAATTCTTCTATTAAGAATGGAGTCTTCTTGCAACTCATTTAAATATTCAGGAGAAAAATATTCTATAGATGGAATCTGAGCATTCTCTTCTTGATCAACAATCATAGGAGACTCATAAAATCTCAAGTTTTCCATATTTACAATACAATAAATTTGCATATAAGGTGGAAAATATAATCAGAACGCGTTGTTACCAATCTTCTCCAAGATTTTGAAAGGACCATATATGATTGGCTTGAGCTTTTTAACTTCACCTTGTAGTATTTCCTTGTTGATGTACAACCAAAATTGATCTTCCACTTAGAGATCATGATCAACCCAATTCTTATCATGTCCTTCATGTTTCTCCAGTTGTTCTTGTACCCTTTGATGCACTAGCTAAAATTTTCAATGAAATGCTTGGCTTTGTCCACATCACTATGTCCATCTAGTGCAATATCTTACCAAAGATAAAATCCATAAGAGAATTTGATAAATACCCCAAACATGATTCAAATGGACATACTTGTGTAGATGAATTCTTGGCATGATTGTAGGCATGTTGGATGTAATTCAAATTCTCATCCCAAAGTTTAGGATGCTTACGAAGGAGATGCGCTACTGTTGTGTTCACTACTTTTGTCTAGCCCTCAGTTTATGGGTGAAGTGTTGTGCTCTTCTTCAACTTTGTGTCCATGATTTCCCATAAACTTGACCAAAGCTTCTAGATAAATCGAGAATCTCACTTATAAATAATTGAAGTAGGTAAATCAAAATGAACCCATACATTTTGGAAGAACAACTTTGGAGTCCATTCAACTGTAATTTGTTTCTTACATGGCATCAACACACACATTTCACTGAAATGATCCTCTACAACATATAAATAATCATGACCATTTCTAGACATTGGTAGTCCTCCAACAAAACCCATAGAAATACTTTCCCAAGGACAAGAAGGGATAGGAAGTGGAGTGGACAAACCCAATTTCCTATTTCTTTGCTTTCTAGTAGTGCACATATAACACCATTTTACATATCTTGGTATAGTTTTATTCATGTGAGGCCAATAAAAATACCTCTGTAATTGAGAAACTGTTTTTCCTACACCAAAATGACCAACGATAAAAGAAGTATGGGATTCCCTTATGACATTGACTTTCACCTTATGGAACACATAATTTTCCAAGATGCTATAAAAACTTGTTATGAACATGATAATCCAACTCTTCAACATGATTGACTTGACTCAAAGTTGCATAAACATCTTTAAAATCTTCATCTCGAGCATATTTTTCAATATAACTTTCATGCATGATTGAGCTACGCTTAAGAATAATATATGAATTAACAATAGGACTTGATAACATATCTACAACTTTGTTGTATATACCTTTCTTATACCTGATTACTAAATGAAATTGTTGTAGGAATTCCATCCATCTAAAATGTCTCGCTTGTTGTACTCTCGTTTATGATTGTAAATATTGCAAAGTTTGATGGTCAGTATGAATAATAATTTTGTTACCCATTAATTAATTCTTCCATTTATTCACTCTTTGTACCAAAGCAAACAAAAATTTATCATAAGTTGAATAGTTGATTATTGCATTGATAAAGGTTTCAAAATGATAACATATTGGCTTACCGTGCTGCATGAAAATTGCTCCCATAGCATACTCACTTGCATCAGTTTGAATTTAAAATGGTTGCTTAATATATGGAAGTGATAGAACTGGTGTTGTATTGATTTTATCTTTCAAAGTGTTGAAGGCTTTCTATTGCTTACCTCCCAACTAAAATATTTGCTTCACACTTATTAAAGCATGTAATGGTGCTGCAATGAATGAGAAGTCAACGACAAATTTTCTCCAATATGGGGATGCTCTGAAAAAGCTCCTAAATTTTGTTACATTGTTGGTTTTAGGCCAATTCAAAATAACATCAACTTTGGAGGGATCAATCTTCAATTCACCCCCTCCTACAATATGACCCAAATAAACCAAAGAGGTTTTCCCGAATTCACATTTAGACATCTTCAAATACAACTTTTCCTTTTTCAAGACATCTAGAACTTGTTTTATGTGCTTGACATGCTCTTCACGAGTCTTACTGAAAATCAAAATATCATCTAAGTAGACGCTGAAAAAATAATTAAGGAATGGTCGCAATACATCATTCATAACTCTCATGAATGTGACGGTTGAATTGGAAATCCCAAACAACATAACTAACCATTCAAACAAACTTTGATTTTTCTTAAAAGCAGTTTTCCAACTATCATATTCAGCAATCCTTTTTTGATGATAACCACTTCTCAAATCTAACTTAGTAAAACAAACAACTTCCATTAACTAATCTAGAAAATAATCAATGTTAGGAAGAGGATAACGATTCTTTACCATTATTTTGTTCAAAGCTCAAAAACACACACACATGTGCCATGTACCATATTTCTTTGGAACCAAAATGATAGGAGACCCATAAGGAGATGTATCCTTTGTCAATTAAATCTTAAATTTTCTTCTTAATTTCTGCATTTTCTAAAACTGACATTTTATACATGCCAATATTCGAAAGTGGTGCATCATGATACAAGTGAATATCATGTTGGATTCCTCTTTTTGGAGCTAACCCTTCAAGTTCCTAAAACATTGTTGGGCAATTTAATTTCTTAAATTACTTTTCCTTAAATTATTAACCAGGGATACTCGTAAGCTTGTGATGATGCCATGAAAATATGTGTAATAGTAGGAAACTAACACTAAGCTAAGCAAATTAAAAAGTCTCTGATTCAAGATGTAGAAAGTGAAGGAAGAGGCTCCTAATGTTGGAGGTCTTGTTTGTCCTTCCCCACAGTATTGTCCTCAAGAAGAAACTAAAGAGTAGTAGTATGTAATGTATACAAAACAAGAGAAGAGGCTCCTAGTTTAGGAGGTCTGGGTTGTCCTTCCTCACAATTCTATTCTAACAACATTACCATTTCATCAAATCATAAACTCAAAAATAACTTGAAATAAAGAAAAGTAAATGAACTTTAATTATTGTTAAGACCAAATAGAAGGAGAGCCTAACTTAGACTCTTGGTTGTCCCCTCATATTCTGATTAGAACTTGGCAAAAATTCATTCATTAATAATGAAAAATATTCAAACATCTAAGTAATTAAATGAAAATAAAATCTATAATGAAATAAAATGTTTTTGAGTGAGCTCAATTCTCTCAAGACCAAAGTGACAAACTATTCCATAAATTCATATACTACCTTAAGACAATTTTTATCTAAAACTATAGAAAGAAAGCTTTACTCTATTTCATCATAAATTAGGATACATTCTCTAAGAGTCACTCCCTTTGGAATGGAGGAGGTACTCCTATTTATACAAAAACATAATCAACTAACTCATTAATGGAGATCCATTAATCCTTCCTAGATCCACAAATCCTTCATATGGTTACAGCCAATATGAGACACATATTCCTTTATCCATGATTTTTCTCCATGAGATATGCTTGACCCCTTATCCCAAATCTCCTTCAAATCTTCAAGAGAATCCGAATTTGAGTCTTGGAGGCCACATAAGAATGTCTTGGAACCTTCCAAATCACCTACACATGTCACCAAACCCATTCCACCTTTAGGTATAAGCAAATACATGTTATTTTTCTAACTTTTAATCATTAATTGACTTTAAATAAAAAGAATAAATAAATTTGGAAAATGAAGATATGATCCCATATGATAATGGAAATATAGGGTTATGTAATAACAATGTGATGAAATGAGGTGACAAAATGAGGATAAAGGTGAAAATGGAGTGAAAATGTATGTTAATTTGGTGGCCCAACATACCCCCCAACTTAAGTTATTGCATGTCCTCATGCAATCTATTACATTGATCATGATTTGATATTTTGAATTGTCTTTATTTTACATGAACTTTGGTTGATATTGTATCTTTTTTTTTATTAGACCTTCACATACTTTTCATTTTGACAATTTTTTTCCCTTTTGCAAAGTCTGCTTTCTAAAAAACATTTTATTGCAACATATTATTTTGGTTGGTTCTTGTGTGACAACCAAAATTTGATTAGTATTGGTTCTTGTGTAACATTACTTTTTTTTTTTTTATGTTGCATCAAAAGACTTCGAAAACATTTAATCAACCATTCATTCTTCGATCATTATTTGAAAAACATGTAACATTTGAATCATAGTCCAATAGTAATTTTTTGGAAAAAGTATGTTGGTTAGGATGACAATTCTGAATAGACGCTACCTTGAGCCTCAGGATTAACCTGCCCAGTAACCCACATGATGACGATGTTTTAGTATTAACATGTGTTTCCCCTTTTTTTTAATGAAATCCATTGTCTCTTGGTACATGTAAAGAGCTCTGCCATTTTCGCCCTTAGCAAATAAGGCACTCCTCTCCCACTTCCTTCAACGATTATATTCCCTTCCGAGGCCCCTTTGAAAGTTTCATAGACTCCAAGGTTTCATGGTTTCCATTATATAAATGCAAGTGGCCATTATCGGAGTGCAACTTGGAGTTTTCATAGTTTCCATAATATAAATGCAAATGGCCATTATTCAAGTTTGATAAATTGCTTTCTTGTAATACGCTGCTTTTGTCAGAGAATATGCTTTTGCGCGAATATGCTTATAACAAACTCCACGGTAATGGAATATGTTAGAAATTATAACAAACTACACACACCCATTACTTATCATAAATTTGTTTGAACTTTGGATGTTATCCAAGCACCCACTAAGCTCGTTACCTGTCACATAGGGCAACCACTACTTGCGCATGTGTGTTTAAATTCATTTCAATGGTTCCATAATACAATATAATACTTATCGTAATGATTCCATGTAGTGAAGTAAAATTATCTTACGATTTCATTTTCCAGTGCAGAGATGCATTGCTTGTGAACAAGATCAAATGTTGTGTACCAAAAGTTCTCCGAGAAATACAGACACACAAGAGTATGATAAAATTTGGATGGTCACGCAATGTATGTACTAATACTAAAGCAGCAAAAGATATAATTAAAGGAAGCGTTATATGTATTAATACTAAAACAGAAGTTAAAAAAATATCGGCCGAGCTTTTGCTTCAAAGATCCAAAATAATCTGTAGGTTAATATCAACTGCTTTGTTCCATCTTATACCATAGTTTGGATCGAAGAAACTTTGTCGTTGTAGAGTTTGATGGCGATGAATGGATGTCTGTTTCAATCCAAAAGAAAATAAAAAAACCACATAAAAACATAAATAAAGAAAGTATCATATGCAAAGTTCTGGGAAGTCAAGTACCATTATGTATTTCTTTTATGAATATACATTTTGTCTAAATAGAACATAAATAACGAATGCAATATATGCAAAGGTCGCGCAAATTATGTATTTTTTTGGTGAATACAGATTTAATACACCTCGATCTTGATAAATTCTTTGTTCATGATAATTTGTGTGTATGAGATTTCAATATCTTTATTTTGACTGATATTCTATGAGTAAGGTAGAGATTTGACCATTATTTTTAGGTATGGTT
>APFE031370077.1:0-34439 GCA_000404065.3 Pinus taeda | reverse complement strand
AACTACCACTTTGGGAAGGGAAGCATCGGTCCATGGACCCATGTTGCCCCCAGATTTCCCAAAAAACGTCGTTTAGGGTCTCAAAACGGCTCCGGAAGTTCAGGACCCAAAAACAACTGCTATAAATAGTAAATTGTGCTACAATTACGGAAACTGAAAAATTGAAAGAGACAGTTGCGGGGGTCCAAATGGGATAGGTGGGTGGCCACCAACATCCACCTGGATCAGAAAGGATAGAGAAGGGGTTAGATGAAGGAGGCGGAGGAGGGGAGTGGGGGGGAGATTTGGAGGGAGCAGGAGAAGATGGGGAAGGATGACCTACTACGGAGGGAGATGGATCAGCTTCAGAGATTCCTTTGGCCTGGGAGGCCGATTTTTTTTTTTAACCATTTCCCATCGTTCTTCTTGAGGACCATTTTCTGCATTAATAAGCTTAGTACATCGATTTGCAAAGTGTCCGTATTTGTGACATACCTTGCATTTGAACGAGATCTGTTCATAGCCTAGCTACTGAATATGGCTCCAGTCATCCACTTTGAGCTTGATGGCTTCCGGGAGGCTTTTGCCGAGATCCACTTCAACACAAATCCGAGCACAAGCTTGCATGTTGTCCTTTGGCTCGCTTCGATCTACATATTTACCAACTGCATTTCCAATGGCTCGGATTGAATCATATCCCTAGCAGTGGAAGGGAAGATGAGGGAGCCGGACCCAAACCGGGACAACACTGGGGACATCGAGTTCAGGATCAAAGTCAGGGGTCCATTTGTTGAGGTACATGCCCCTGGAATCCATGAAATAGGGTCTGTTTCTGAAAATTAAATCCTTGTCTTCTTTGGATTCGAAGTGAAATGTGAAGTACCCTTTGCCACAAAATCTGATGGATATCTTGCCTTGTATTTTATCAGAACAATTTCTCTCAACCCATCTTTGGACGGTTTTCGGGGAGGGCCAGAGGCCCGTAAACTAACTGATGAGTCCTTTTTCTGCCAATGACAAAGCGGCCAAGCGAGGTAGGGTAGGAGGCAAAATAACTTCTTGAAGACCGTCTAATGTTTTGACAAATTTTGAAACAGAAGGACAAGGGCACTGTGGCGGCAGTGAGTTTACCAGATTGGAGAACACCTGCTTGGGATCGACCCCCTCCGGTGGAGCCTCTGGGGGGGGCCATGGTTGATGAGCGCAGAAGGCCAATCTGATGCGCATCTAAACCCTAGGTAGCGTGCACAGCTCGCTCGCCAATTTTTTTTTTCTTTAAATTATCACAATGATCCACTACTCTTGATCCATAAGGATACCTTCTATTTTAAGCTTCTAGAACTTAAAATTTTAGCCTTTAAACTTCTCGATCCCAATTATTTTACTACTAGCCATCCTTATTTAACTGAAGTTCTATCTTAAGACTCCCACTTGAATAGGATTATTGTAGAATTAACAATGTCCTTAGTGAACATATTAATTTCCAATATCCAGAACATTTAATGATAGAGGAATCCCCCTACAAACAAAACATGATTTGAAATTTTATGTTAGACATCAGGCAATAAATATACAGTTCTTATACCAATTTATAGAAGTATTGAGTAACTTTTAACAATCTTAAACACTATTTACATCCAATTACAAATTCAACTAGACATAAAAACCAATCTAGAATCTCAATTAACACAAAAATTTAAAATGTACATGAGAGAATTTAAAGAAAAAATAATTGACAACGCCACACCATAAGGATTCACACATTACATAGAGATTTCACCCTAAAAATCCTTAACCAAGAAAACAAAACCAACCTTTGAGTTTCACCACTCTTATATTCTTGATCAAATATTTAATCAATTTACAATGAACATTGACTTGGTCCATGCTTAAGGCCAATGTACTCATATATCATTTGATCTCTACCGTTCCCTTTCATTCTCTTAATCAACCTTACATCATGCTTTATTTATAGGTAAATTTAAACCCCAATTCATATCCCCTGAATCAATTGCACACGGTTAAGTTCTATTGGCCAAGATCCTAGGAATCTCAAGATTCTTAACCATTTCTAACATAGTTTCAAATGTAGTTGATCCTTCAACCATTAGTCCCAGTCAACTATGTGTGTGTGCATAATTGTAAACCCTTCAACTGTGGTAACTATCCTTGACTCAACCATTGAGATGTATTCAAATTGATCATCAACAAACAACAATTCAACTAAACCACCCAATCAATAACTCACCTAGTTGATTCTTCCTAACTAGAACATTTAGGCTCATTTTTAGTTGATTCACATGACTAGCTATTTGATCAATTGAACTCCAATCAATTGAGTTTCCACTATGAAAAATATAATACCTCAATAACTAGAGAGAAAAAATTGAAGACGAGTCTAATAAATTCAAGGAATGACCCACTTGGGAGACCTTTGTTGACACACTCAAGGAGGAAATTTTCCTTTTTGGTAACAATAATGACCATTGCATGAGATGGAAAACTTTGTGACAAGAGAGATACTAAATGATGTTGGAGTACACCAATATTTTCCATACCTTGCACTCAAAGATAATTATTAGATACTCCTAATGGCACCTAGTTCTAAATCACTATAGTGGCCAACACAAGCACATCCAAATAGATATGGATTTCTTGGGAATTTCCTAATTGGGAACTTATTATCAATATGCTATCAAAATCAAGAAAAAAATTTAAGCGAAGGAATAAAGAAGAGTTTGGGTCCAAAAACCCTCAACCACAAAAGCTTGGAAAAGGTGACCCTAACTCATAGAACAAGGGACAAACCAAGGGGAGCCAACCTTAAGACAACCATTCCAAGTCATAGGAAAAGAAGGGCAATGGGAATTTGAAGGACACTAGAAAGTGTTGTGAGTTCCACAAAAGCCCCTAGCATAACACTAATGAATGTTGCTAAAAAAAAGTCGTTGTTGGTTGAGCTTAAAGAAAAAATGTTAGACCATAACTTTGAATATGATTCAAAGTAAGATAAGGTAAAGTGGATCATCAATTCAAAACCTAGTGATACCATTTAAAATACAAATATCCAACCATAAGCGTCAAAGGAACCTGAGGAGGGGGGGAACCTCTTCCATCCATAAATGCGGGTGATGGTTTGGCCATTACATTTTGTTGTTGGAAATGGGATCCAAAAGGCCTTGATAAAAGCTAATATCATCAGGAGATGGAAGTTTCTGATGGTGCCACACCCTCAACTATACATCGTTGGTTGGTTGAGCCAAGGATGAGACACCATGTTAACTAGAAATATCACTATCCTATAACATAAAGCCCTTAAAATATGAAGTTTATGGTATTTTTTCCCCACTTGAATCTTGTGATGTTATCTTAATACAACCATATATGTGGAAATTGTTGAAGAAAGTGTAACTAGGTTCGGTCTTCATAAATTTACTTTTGATATTTGTATTTATTCAAGAAAAGAAATATTATTTTTATATTATTTGTCAGTTAGTTTCTTGCTCATTGAAGTAGGTCAAGCACATGGTTAAGTGCTTCTAGGAAGTCAAGAGGTCAATGTATTTATATAAGACCCTTAGAGGGCATGTTACGCTATGTATACGGTAAAAGGAATACCTCCAAAAAAAGTGCAAGTCCTCTCCATTCAAAAACGTCCTCAAAAATAAGAAAAACAAATAAAATAATGAAGAAATAGTCAAGTCAGCCTAAGGACAACAAGTCGGCCTCAAGTCAGCCTAAAGGAGGGACAATCCTATATATATAGAGGTTTTCCACTCCCTCTCAACGTGATCAATCAAGATCTAAAATAAGTGAAGGTAGAAACCAAGGAAAGTGAAGGTAGAAGGCAAGTTTAAGGGTATCCAAGATAAGCAAAGAAAGGAGGAAGAAGACCGAAGGATAGAGGACTGTTTCTAGGGCTAGAAGCAATCACACGTGCGAAGAAATGAAGGCAAGTCTACGACATAACAACAACTAGAAAAAAGTTCATGAATTATCATTGTTTTGGGTGAGAAATCAAGTCTACAAGGCCTCCCAAGTCTAGTGAAGGAGTCTCTCTCTTTAGCGAAGGAAAAGAGCCCTAATTCTCTTGGGTTCCTACCACAAATGGAAAAATTAGGGCTACTGTTCAGTTACGTCAGTTTGTAGACCTATCTCAAGAAGAACCTCGTTGGATAAACAAAAGGGTGTCTTCATAAGTGAGGATCATATCTAAGTAAAGAAGAAGCATATTTCATGAGCAAGATCTATTTCTAGACAAAGATTGAAGAATGAGGATGAAGTGCTGGGAAGTAAAGTGCCGGAAGAAGGAAGTCTATGTGCCAGAACAAAATGCTGAATAAGAGGAAGGACTTGACTTGTGATTGGAGGACATCCTAGTAAAGTGTATAGGGTTTGGCATTGATCAATAAGAATCTTCAATAAGAGAAACTTACCAAAGGGTTTTCCTCTCTAAGAAAGAGAGGTTTTGGCCCTGGCAGAGAACCAACATCTGTGTTCTTTTTAGATAAAGGTCTTCCGGATTAATCACATCCTTCCTTACGATGTGATTAATCCAAAGACCTTTCTCTAAATTGATGGATCACAAAAGTCTTAGATCTGACATCTATGTTCTTGTCATTATGTTTTTGGTAGCAGTTTGAAGAAACTCACACACTAATAACAAAGAAGAACATCAAGCTAAGATAACTCATAAAAAGGCTTCACAAATTATTATCAAGTCAAGAAGAATCACACTACACCTAATTTCCCTAGATTCTTCAACAGAAACATGATCTAGTTTATGAGTCCTAGCCCTATCGTGTCATTGTTACTTTGGGAAATCATCTCTACAAGGTACCAGAGGTAGTTCCAACCACTACAATTTCGTTGATCTTGGTAAAGTAGTTCCGAAAGGTAATCTCATACTAAAAATATTTTCCTCTTCATGGTTCAGTCAGAAGGTGGAAAAAGGCTCATTGCGGCCACCATAGCCTCTATATAAGGTCTCTCTACATAATAGAAATGTTGAAAAAATGTGGCAAGAAAGGCTTAATTTGACTTTAGCCTTAGTGAAATTAAGTAAAATCGAAATTCCACATCAACAGGACAACTTGGAGGTAGTTAACTAGTGTGACATGGATCTTTTCACTCAGTTAGCTCAGCAAATTCGAGTTAGAGGGGCTGGAGTTCAATTATGCATGTGTGAATGCTAAATTTTAGTAATCCAGATCCATCATTTTCAGTTGTATTTAGTTAAATGACCTCTAACTATTGTTAGAGTCAGTGGAAGATCAGTTGTCCAGTGGGACAACAGTCTAACTCATAGATTTGTTATTTAACTGTTCAGTCAACCCAAAATAGCTAGTGCATGTATATAATTTGAGTTCCTCAACTGATGTGGAAATGACAAGGCAATGTAACATCAATTTCAACCTAGTTTTGAGTGTACATGTGTTGCATGCAATCAATGATCAATCATTGGGAATTGCGCAATCAATTTGGAGGAAATTCCTAAAGAATAGGGGTTGATTTCCTCAGGAATTGCGTAAGGAAATATGAGGCTTGGTGAGAAAATAATTGGCTAAGTGTTGGCCAGAGTTGTTCATTGAGAAGAGAGAACATTTATTCTTTTGCAGATTGAGCTCCGAGCTAGAGCTAACAATTGTAATAGTTTCTTTATTCGTCTAATTAATGCAAAGAGGCTCGAGGGGTTTTTCCTACTTGGGTTCCCCTCGAAATCACTGTTAATTTGTGGTTTTGTTTATTTCATGTCTATGCATGTTGTTCTAAATTGTGATTTTCATTCCACAGATCAGTAGAGTAGAATTGTGTCTCTTGTTTTCAGGTTGAAATCTTGCACAGTTGCAATTTCTAAAAAATTTCTACATGGTATCGAAGCCCTGAAATCACATTAGAGCCAATATTTTGAACTTGTCTCTCAAGCATTTCGAAGTAGAAGCTTCACTGTAGCATTTTTTCTTCAGGATTGGGAGAATGTCTTTCAACGAACTGAGATTGGAGTATGCCTTAGAGGGTAGCTCGAATTTCATAGCCTGGAAGGATCGAATGGAAGGGAATTTGAGATGAAATACATGGGCCTCATGCATTACTTCCTCAGGTTGGAGGTATGGTAGGGTGATGGGGAATTGTTTGTGTCTCAAGGAAAGTATGCTATCGAGATACTTCAGAGATTTCACATGGAGAGTTGTAAGCCCATGGACACACCTCTAGCTATAAACTCGAGGAAGGAGAATGCCACTTCAAGTGAAGAGGTGGATTCTACCATTTACAGGAAACTTGTGGGTTCATTGATGTATCTTATGAACACACGAATTGATAGGTGCTATGCATTCAACCAGCTTAGCCAAGCTATGGTGAGGCCAACCAAGCTGTATTGGAAGGCATAAAAGCATGTGTTACAATATGTTGGAGGCAGTATCGAGTATGGATTATGGTACAAGAGGATAAAGGGAGTGAAGCTCTAAGGCTTCATCGGTACAGATTGGGTAGGGTGTCCATCCGACAAGAAAAGTACATCAGGTGCTATCTTTAGTGTTGGGTCCACAATTATTTCCTGGTACAACAAGAAGCAAAGGTATGTGGTGCTCAACTCAGCAGAGGCTAAATACATGGCTGCAAGAAAAGCAACGTGTGAAGCAATCTGGATGAGGAAAATGCTGGTGGGACTATTTAGTCAGGAGATGGATCCGATAGTGATATATAGTGATAATCAAAGTTGCATTAAGCTATCTAAGAATATGGTATTTCATGACAGGTCCAAGCACATTGATATCTGATATCATCATTTGTGAGACTGTGTGTAGAGGAGAATTGTGTTGCTACAATACATTCCAACTGAGGAACAAGATGTTGACATATTGACAGAGGAATTATCAAGAGGTAAATTCAAATTCCATAGGTGCAGGATAGGGGTACTAGAAAATCCCTTTCTTGCTAAGAGGGAGTGTAGAAAAAATGTAGAAAGAAAGGCTCAATTTTACTTTAGCCTTAGTCAAATTGAGTAAAATCAAATTTCCACACTATCAGGATAACTTGGAGGTAGTTAGCTAGTGTGACATGGATATTGTCACTAAGTTGGGTTAGTAAACTCAAGTTAGAGGGCTTGGAGTTCAATTATGCATATGTGACTGTTAAATTTTAGTAATCTAATTTAGTTATTTTTATTTGTGTTCAGTTAACTGACCTCTAACTATTATTAGAGTCAGTAGAAGTTCAGTTGTGCAGTGGGACAACAATCTAACTGAGAGATATGTTAGTTAACTGATCAATCAGACCTAAATAGCTAGTGCATGCAGAGAATTCGAGTTCCTCAACTGAAGTGGAAATGCCAAGAAAATTGATATGAAAATCACTTGTGAGTGATCTCAGTTAATTAATTAATGAAGGTATTACAGACTAATGTGCTGGTGCGTGTCTATGTTATCTTAGGCAACAGATCTATACGATTGCAGAATACACAGACACTGGAAAATAGTAAGAGAAACACAACAAGCAAAATAGAACACAACAAAATTTAATAAGGAGTTCACCCAATCCTCCTGGGCTACGTCTCCGGTCCAACTTTTAGTGGTGGCCTTCTTTTATTGTATCTTTAAGCAAAGTTTTTACAATGAGGAGCTCAATTTGAGTCTCCTGAAACAGATGATGCTTAGTAGGGTGGTTCTTGGATTCCCCAAGCCACTAGAGCACATAGACTCCCCCTTACCAAGTCTCGACCTCAACTGGTCTTGATGGGATGAGTCCAATTTGGTACCCCTGAATCTTCTAGAACCCCAGAATTTTAAAGATAGCTTACCTTTGAATCTTCTAGAACCCCATTGAAGCTTCTTGAAAAAATTTACCTCATCTTCTTCTTCTTAAATGTGTTTTAATTCATTGTGCTCTTCCTTTTCTTTTCCCTTTGCTGACGCTCTAAAAGAGGATTCTCTCATATCTAATGGACCTCCTTTTCTCATTTCAAAGGCAGTTAGGATTCCATGGAGTTGAGTCACAGTAATAGTTTGAAGATCTTGTTTCTATTCTATGGTAGACACTTTTGAAGCAAATTTAGAAGACAAAGATCTCAAAATTTTCTCAACTAAAGTAGCTTCCTTTATTTCTTCACCCAGATTCTTCATACCATTAACAATCTCATCTATACGTAAAAAGTAACTAGCAACACTCTCATCACTATGCATCTTAAGAGTTTCATACTGAATTCTGAGAGTTTGAAGCTTAGCACATTTTACCTTAGAGTCTCCTTCATAGCTTTGAATGATTTTGTCCCATATCTCTTTGGTTGTCTTGAGCTGCATGACTTTGACAAATTCCGATTCTCACAGACTTCACAATAACATATTGACAACTTTGGCATTTGTTTCATATAACTTCTTACCTGTACAGTCTATAGGAATTGCTGCTGGAAATTGATGTCCTCCTTCCACAATTTCCCGAACATCAGCTCCAAGTGATTGTAGATAGGCTCTGGTTCTTATTTTCCAATACACTAAGTTGCTTCCATTGAAGATTGGCGGTGTGATGGATCCCATGCCTTCATGATTATTCATCTTGAAATATCTTCCTTCAAGTGATCAAGCTTCTTCTGAAGGACCTCCTCTGATACCAATTGATGGAAATAATACTGAGGAGGGCGGGGGGTGAATCAGTATTATCAAATCAATAATTTTTCATTTCCCAAATAGATTTATATACGTTACTTCTGTGAAGTGAACTAGCATGTACACGCTACTGTGATTAGTGAAACCAATGTATACCTAGAAAACTTATGATTTAGTTATTTTATCATGTTTTTATCTATAACCAATGCATTAGTAACTTATTAAACAGTGCAGTAAAAATGGAATAAACCATCACACATAAGCAACACACATGAACACCAAGATTTAAGGTGGAAACCCAATGTGGGTGAAAACCACTTGTTGTTGTCATCTCTATCTTCTTTTAATAATAAGAAAATCTGTTTACACTCTTGTACTGGTGCAGACTCATACTAGTATGCAAGAACCCACCTACAGAAGGCTACAACCTTCTCTCATTTTCAAACTTCTATTGGAAGGGAGCTACAACCCCCTAACTCTTGTACTAGCCAATGTGTTTACTAGTACTTAGGCATCGGCCTACAGAAGGCTACGACCTTCTCTCTTCCTCCAGGGACCACGTTTCATAAATTTTCAGACTGGATGCTCCTGGTACACAACAATACACATGAAGGCCTCGTTTCATCAAATTTTCATACTGGAACCATAAGAAACTTTGAAACTCAAACTGCATCAACCAACAATTAGTTGATCTGAACAGTCAGATCACTGTCACCAAAACACTGTGTTGAACCCAGAAACCTGCATCATCATTCCAAACCAGATGCAACCTCAAAAATCATGCATTAGAATGTATACACTACTTTACTGAGCCCAACTTGCGTGTATATGCTACTTCCTTTAATCAAACCTGTGTATACCTTCAAAACCACTGAAACATAAAACTTCTGAATCAAGTTTGTACCAACCAACAATAAACTGAACATCTACTATCAATTTACAGAGCCTTACATAGGCAGTAGCAGAGATCACCCTTCTCACTTATACAATCAATCAATTAGATATCAAACTCCTTATGCATTCAATTTTACATTCAGATCTAAGAAGACTTCATTGATAGACAACAGTAAAACAATAATATTGGTCAAATAGACCAGTCATCTCTAAACAACATACTTGTCTTTTGCATACGCTACTTAGAAGAGCCAAACCGGCATGTATACACAACTTCACCAAAGTGAACCAGCGTATAGATTTGCAAATATTAACTCATAACTTCGCCGCTATTCTGGACTTTAGACAAACCCAAATCATGAAATTCAAAGAATAAAAAAGGTGTACACAATTAGATCTGACCCAACCAATATCAAATCATTCAATGATAAGCCATTTCAGGTCTCATGATCCTGATCCAACATTGAATTCAATGTGCACAAAATATTTCAGATCAAATCACCAACATAGCCCCTACAACATAAAATATACTTCAATTAGATGTATTCCTTAGAAACCCTTTTTCACTTGCACACTTTGGCCTTATGATCTTCTCCTCCTTATATAGTTTTAGGCCTTTGTCAATACTTCGGACCAAAACCACTTAGGACCCATGGTATTCTTGGATTGGATCAAATAGTTATTACTCCACTCAATATTGTAGGCTAATACCTTGGTATTGACCCCTAGTATTCTTTACTCTTGAAATTCCTTGATTTTCCAACCTTTATGCGATTTTCATCTTGCAGGAGTGCGTGTATACGTATATGCTCCTTTTGTTCTATGGACTTGCGTGTATATGTTTTTTTGACTAAGTGGACCTGCGTATACATATTAAACTTCTTTTCGTCATCCTTTACCTTCAACTTCTTCATTATGATTAGTAGACTTCAGTCCCATCTTCTTGTTCTTTTGTACTAATGCCTTGTTACATCTGAATGGATATTGTTACATTGTGGGTTGCCTTTCATCAAACTGAACTGACGTGTGAGTGAGTTGCCATCAAGGACAACTCTTGTATTATAATGCCAACAAATATTGTAGAAGAGTACAAAGATATATTCACTTCAGGGTACCTCTATAATGCAAGACCAAACATTCCATGGACTTGATACATGGTTTATCCCTTTCCCCATGGTCCCATATATAGACACTCCCTTCTATAGCATGCATAAATAAAACATCAAATTCATGAGCTCATCCACAAGGGGAACCTTCAACTGAGCTGCTCACCTTCTTGGAGCCCTATTGTGCTAGTACTAAATAAGTACAAGACATGACAACTCTATATTGATTATGGAACCATGAAAAAGATTGTTGTCAATTACTGAGACCTAATCCCTCATATTGATAATATTCTTGAACAACTTAAGTATGCCACGTTCTTAAAATGATCAATCTAAAGTTACACTACAATCTAGCTACAATAAAAAAATAAAATAAATATCTAACTTAACAAGACTTTGGCATATAACAATGATTTTTAGAATTGATTCTCTCTTATTAGAAATTTGAACCTTGGAGGCATTTGTTTACATGTTTATGAACTGATTGAACATTAATGTTAAATTTTAATGAAGCAAAAAAATTATTCTTTCGAAGTTATAATAAATCCAAATCAACACCTAGCTAAAATGAAAAGGAAAATATGACTTAATATAAAGACAAATAAGAAGAAAATTAGCAAGTGACTCATTCTAAAAATAAGAGATTAATTCTAAAAATAAAAAGGAAAATATGACTTAAAATAAAGACAAATAAGAAGAAAATTAGTAAGTGACTCATTCTAAAAATAAGAGACTAATTCTAAAAATAATGGGATTGTTGTTCTACTACAGTAATTGATGACTAATTGAGTGAGTCGGTTATCTCTGTCAATTAGAAATCAAGCCCTTAACTTTTAATTCAAAATTCAATGATAAGTTCCTATAATTTTAAGTTCAAAATATGAGGCTACAGGGATTCAAATACAAGGCTACAGAGCTGGATTCAAAACCGAGTGAGTGTGGTATTTTCCTGTTTGAAAAAAATAAATAATAAGTGCCTGCAGGATTATTATTCCTTTCAAGGTCGATTAATAAGGTTTTCATTTTGAAGTCCCTCTTAGTGATCGAAGACCAGTGTATTGATCATAATGGACTGATCGATCCAGATCACTCTCTTGTTTCAACCTTCCAGTATCACATTTTCCCAAAGCATCTCGTAAGCAGCAAAGGATCCATTGCCATTTTTCCAAAAAATCTCTTCCCCATATTTGATTGATGAGTTTTAATGGTCGTTGTCTAACAAGGCCACAAATTTGTGGAAACAACGATTTTTCTCTAGAAGTTGGCGAGATTTTTTTTGAAAAATTAAACCGCGGGAGTGTTTGAATTATTTTTTGATGGTGGAAATGGATTCAGCACTATCAAAGACCTTGGGCACCCAAAATTCTGAAGCTCAATAGTTGTAATCAGGGTTTAAAAAAAAAAAGAGTATTTCGGTAAACCAGAAAACATTCAGATTACAATCCTACACTACCCCAAAATGATTCAGGCATTTTTCCTTTTTTCCTTTTCGCCTACATAATCAATCCACCCATCCTTCAATATTATCTGTAACAATTGAAGAGCTTCCCATTTCTTCATTCTTCTCATAAAGATCCATAGCTACTGGTTGATTTGGGGTCTCTATTTCTTTTTCACTCCGAATGATCAAATTCATGAGAGCACTTGTGACCGCAGATAACCGACACAATTAACATTGTTGTTGCTTCGTTGTCCTTCTCCTGGTAGTTCTCCTCTATGGCGGGGTGATTCGCTGCAACAGGTCGCAGAACTGGATCTGGAGAGGCTGAGTTATCTGAGGATGGATTCTTTTGTTGAGAACCCTCATTTTTTTGGTTTCCAGAGTTCTTAGAACCAATAGATGGTTTTGGGTCTTGCCACCCACAACTAGATTTCTTTGGTATTTTGGATTAGAATGTCTCTTCAGGAGAAGAATAGAGATTCTGAAGGTGTTCAGGTTGCTGACACCTTCTACACCTGAAAACTGTATTTTTGTAATCCAATGAATCAACCTATAGAATCTCCAATATCTTCTAAGATCTATGCCCAAATCCATTGAAGGGGCAAATTTGGAAATCTAACCCACATAGGTAGAAGCATACATTTCATGGTGAGAGGGTTAAACTCTGGGAACCATGGTCAGATCAAAAGACCAACTCTGCGTCAGAACCAAGAACTTCGGTTAAATACCTTTTGATGGTTGTTAATATTTTTGAAAAATACCACAAAAAACATTTCAAACAATATAGCAGCTCTATGTATTGAGCCCAGTTCATGTGAATCCACTCCCAGAGGGCAGATGACAAGGGCCAAAAGTCATTGAACCTGCATATAATTGCTCACTGTTTATACTCTGCCACCCTTCGCTTGACGAAATCATCATTCACCTCTAGTGATGGGGTCTCCGTAGAGTGCTCCACCATGAAAGCTTGACTAGAGAGATCCTTAGGTGGTTGAGAGTTGGGGTCGGGATTTAGGGCATCCTAGAAAGATCTAAACTTTGTTGTCGAGGAAACCCCATTTCCCCTAGAACCACCTTTCAAGCCTACAACTAAATAGATGGTGGAATCCCTCTTGATACCATAATCTCCAAGGCCTTTTGTCTTTTTTAGATGTCTCCCTCCATAGAGGAGCTACATCTTCCCCACAGGGATTCATGTCTGCAATTGAATTTTGTTAGCTAACTCAAGCAAAACATCCACTGCCTCGCAAAGAGACTCTCCCAACAAGGACCTAACAAAAATAGGAAATTTTTGGAGATCCAAGACCCAACACTTGGCATGAGGCTTTCGTCAAACACTTACGCTCTTCACCATACCCCTGGTGGGTATTTCTTTCAGGTATTTCAACAAACAATTTATTTTCATCTTCATCCCTCTCTTTCTCCAACCCAAAGGCAGAGAGCCCAACATCCCTGATGAAAGCACAAACCCCAAATAAACAAAATGCCGACCACTTCTCCAGTCAAATTTCGTCAAAATCATTCGGTAATTTCCATTATTAGTCTTTGTTTTAACGAAGTAGCTATTAGTCTCCACCGAGTGGGTTGGACCCACGCAGAATTTGGTTCAAGGTTAGAGCTGATTTTATATTGTCATTTCCAACAACCCTATCATTAATAAATATACCAGCAAACTTGATAAAAGATTTTGCCAATTATTTTTCTATAGATTTCATTTTCTAAGGATTTTTTTTGGATAACTGTTACATGTAATATTGTATAGTCATAAAAAGTCAAATTATGCCCTTTTAAGGTGCCATTTTGTTTTTGATAATTTCAAAGTGAGGAAGGGCGCGTAAAGAGATTGTATTGTAATTGCAGTTTTGAAGAATATTGTAAAGAGGATATCTTTAGGAAAAATCACAATTTTCTATTAGTTGAGAAAATTACACATTGTAGATGCTTAGACGACACATGTAGTAAGTTGGGTCGTAGCCATAAAAAATATGTCTGTACAAAATTACCCATACAGGGTATACTATGATTGTCCCCAATCCCATATGTATATGGGAAACATGATTTCCAGGATTGTGCAATAGAATACCCACCCCCCCCCCCCCCCCCCCCACACCCTTGTTTTGTGCACACCATCGAAGTATGCCATGAAAGATTGCAGTTAATGACTCTAGGAGTCACAACTCGCGCAGATGGTGTGGAGTCATTGTCTGGAATTTCATGATAGGCATTGATGATTCGGGCAATGGATAATGGCCAACGAACAACTCTATCTCTGAATATGATACCATTCCTATTCAGCCAAATGGTCCAGCAGATGATCAGGGGGAGGCAATGATGTTTCTGGTTCGTGGTCCCCTCCCTCCAGTGATTCCAAGCCTCCCTGTAGTATAGCCATCTAATAGTATTGGATAGAGAATTAAGAACCTACGATCAGATATCAGTCACTGTGGGACAATGAATAAAGGGATGGTCATTTGTTTCCTCAGCCTGAAGACATAAAACACACTAGGAGGGGCCATGAAAGGATCTTTTCATCAGGTTTCTCCCGGTAGGTGTCTCTAAGATATTCCACATTAACAATCTTGTGCAGGGAGGAGCTTTAAGCTTCCATAGTGTCCGCCACCAATATATGAGCATAGGTGGTATGTAAGTGGCATGAATGATGGGATAACCTTCTTTGAGTGTGTATACACCATGCCCAACATGTGCCCAAATGAGTTCATCATCACCCCCCTTGATGTGAACGTGGGATTCTATCAGTCCGGTTATGTAATCTTCCCATGCCCGGTGCCATTGTACAGGGATGCCAAATATATCGGCCGATTTCCATGCTTGAATAATTATGGTAGTGTTCTCCAAATCAAAAATATTGG
Organism: Pinus taeda; assembly: GCA_000404065.3. NCBI lineage: Eukaryota > Viridiplantae > Streptophyta > Pinopsida > Pinales > Pinaceae > Pinus > Pinus taeda. The sequence continues at coordinate 19,549 of APFE031370077.1, read as the reverse complement.
AAAGCCTATGTATTTCTCTGTGCTTAAGGAAAAGAATGAGATCGGGAGGAAGTTAGTACATGTTACCACAACCTATCCAGGGATCCATGCCTATACACACTGATTGGCCATCTGTAATGCGCTATACAAGACCGTTTCTGATGGTGGACAAAGAATGTATGATAGCTCACCAGATTGAAGATATACCTGTTCTTTGCCAGGAAGGGAGTCAGATCCAATCCATATTCTGTAAGGGCCAAATATATTTATATTGCACCACTTCGGTCCATAGGCTGTGTGAGGTAAGAATAAGCCATCCCGTCTTGGCAACCAACATGTGTGTGAAAGATGGAAGGTCTTTTAAACCCTAGCCACCCCACTTCTTTGTGAGTGCAATGTGGATCCATCCCACCCAAGAAAAGGGTTTACCTTCCTTGTATCCATTCCAAAGGAATTTGCAACAAATATTTTGTATTCGAGAAAGAATTCCTTTGGGGATAAAAGCCAAAGACATCCAATACACTAGAGTTGCGTCCAGGACCGATTTGAAGAGGACTAATCGCCTTGCTCTGGATAAGAACCTATGGTTCCAATTGAGTAATCTCCTTTCAAACTTGGCCACAAGCCATATCCAGTCCGTAAATTTGTAGCAGCGGGGTTTGATTTGAAACCAAAGATATTTGAGCCCATCTTCTGGTTGTAGTCTTTGGAATGGAAATTTCTATGTAGAAATCTGCATTTCTTGTGGAGAGCAAGCTGAGAAAGTAATACTAGATTTTGTTTGGTTAGATTCCATACCTATGGCAACTGAGAAGAGCATCAAAATATAATGGAAAATAGAGGAATCCCAAATACTACCATTGAGAAAAATGAGCACATTATCAACAAACATGAGATGGGTAATAGTACATTGATCAGTTATCTTGAGACCCTGTAATTGCCCCTCCCTTCTAGCCTATGAGATTATTCAACTAAGTCCTTCCATAACTAGGAGAAAAAGGACAGGGGAGAGAGGAAATCCTTGTCTGAGACCACGCTCAACATGAAAAAAGTTGGAGGCTGAACCATTGATGAGGACACTGAAGGACACAGTGGTGATGCAACACATGATCCATTTAATGAAGGATAGGGGGAAGCCTAAATGGGTGAGGAGCATTCTTATGTATATCCAACTAACCCAATCAAATGTCTTGGATAGATCAATCTTGAGAATGAATCCTTTAATCTGTTTCATCTTAATGGAATGGAGGGCCTCCTGTGCAGTACCAACAACTTCATGTATTTGACGATTATGCAAGAATGCAAATTGCTAAGGCAAGATGTGATTAGATAAAATGGGCTTAAGACAATTGACAATAATCTTAGCAATAATCTTGTAGAGGCAATTACAGAGGGAAATAGGTCTAAAATCATTGAATGAGCTAGGGGAATCCACTTTAGGAATGAGTGCAATGAAAGTAGAGTTGATAGCCTCATACATGTGCCCTATTAACCTGCATTCCTCCACAACTTTAAGGAGATCCTATCCAATGGTGTAAAAAAAGGTTCTATAAAATTCAACAGAACAACCATCTGGACCTGGGCTCTTATCCTTTTTGAACCATTTTAGTGTGCTTTCCAGTTCCCCCATAATGACAGGTTTGATAAGATTTTTAGATTCATCTTGGTCAACATAGTGAGGGAAAATCCCAACAATTCGAACTATTTCAAAAATAGTAGCTCCATGAGGGCCCTTGAATATCTATTGCCTAGGTGGGCCAGTTGATGAAAGGAGTGTGCTAATTGTCCATCCTCAGTAGGCATTTTTCCAAATGGTGTTGCTGGCCCTTCTCCCCTTCACGTAACTATGAAAAAAAATGGTATTATCATCTCTAACCTTTAACCATATGGCCTGACTTCTAAGGTGCCAATTTTCCTCATGTTCTTTAGGGATCTTGGATCTTTGAGTCTCTAGATCAGTGAGATTGTTTTTTGCTTCTTCATATGTGAATCCTTTCCCCTGCTCATCCCGAAGATCAACCAACATGTTTTCAATGTTCCTGAGACTCTAATCATCCTGATCTCTCTTATCCTTTGCCCATTTAATAGCTAAACACTTTATATCGAGAAGATTAGGGCAAAAGCCTTCTGATATGGATCTCCCCTAAGAAGGAGGGTGTGCTTGCCAGTAGTCAATGACCATTTTGGTGTAATAAGGGTGCGTCAACCAAGTAGAGTTGAATTTAAAAGGGGACGTAGGATTCGGAGAGGAACTCGACAGTTCAAGAAAGATAAGCGAGTGATCAGAGATTCCACCAGATCCCACCCATTGTCGATAATTATTCATAGCTCGTACTAGATGTTCCTTGATTAGAAATCGGTCCAATCACCTAACCAGGGTAGCGTCACCCGTTCTTTTGTTGCACCAAGTAGGTTGTAACTTGTTCATGGGGATATCAATCAAATGGTGCTGATCCATAAGTTGTGCCATGGTGTCCGATAGGGGATCCAACTACGCATTGCTTCCCCAAGATTCCCCAAATTCGATAGAAAAATTCAAATCCCCACCTAGGATGAGATTGTCTATAGTGACCAGGGATAAATTGAGAAGACGATTCCAAAAATCAGCTCTGTTAAGACAAGGAGAATATACATTGATGATTCTAAAATCCATCCCTAGTTCCAAGGAGTAAATGTCCATGCCAATAAAGCCAACTCCCCCCCATGTAGTAATAATCTTGATAAAGTGAGGATTGATGCCTAGTAAAATGCCTCTAGATCTTCCAATGACATCATGTGCATGGAAGATCCAACCCGACTTCAGAGATTGCAAAACTAAGATAATCTAGTCAGACCTACCGAGGTTTTCTTAAAGATATATAATGTCGATAAGCTTAGAATCCAATAGTCTTTCGAGGGCTAGTTTTTTAGCAGGGATAGCCAACCCTCTACAATTGAAGGAGATCCATTTCATGATTGAGAACGGGGGAGGATGTTCGATGCTCTAAGAACCCTATCGAGTGTAGATTGCCGACCCAAAGCCACATCCACCCCAACCTGGATGATAGCTTTAGAGATATAGGAATGCCTACCCCTGGAGATCTTGGTGGTTTTGGGATATATATATCGTTTACTTAAGCTGAAAGAAGTATTAAAATTTGTATTTTTTATTTTTTCTTGTAAAAAAATAGAGATCTAAGTAAAAATTTGAAAGATTTAAAAAAAGTGATATTGGAAAGAAGTTCACAAGAATTAATTAGAGCCAAATACAAAGCTCAATCAATTTTTTATTCAAGCCGCTATACAAGGGTCAAGGCCAAGCTCCGATAGTCCTTTTTTGCATTGCAGTTTGTGGTGTGTTTATCATCTTCCTTTTGTATCATGCTTGACTCTTTTCTTGATTTCTCGCACATAAAATTTCTCATCCAACAAAGCATTTACAATGTCAAGGCTTGTTATTTTTTTTAGATTGAGAAGCTTGAAGGCTAAAAGAACTACAAAACATGGAAATGTGCTAATTTTATATAACAATGGTATGTTCTATGCTTTATCACAATTTACTTTAATGTTTATTTAGAAGCCCAATGAAAATTTCCAAATATATTCAGTGGAAATCACATTAACTTAAACACATTGACAGGAAATGCAGACAAGACATAAAAACAAGTGCATAAAACAAGCCAAGACAAGAGGACACAAGATATGGCGGACACCAAGGACAAACCCTAATGTGGGGAAATCCTTTGATCAAATATTCTTATTATTCTTCAATAGTTCAATATAGAGGGAGAGTACAAATATCAAATTAACTTGCCAAAAAAACAGTCTTGTCAAATCAGTAGTCAACAACAGTCAAGTGTAGCCCTAACCAGAAAGTCAATGGTGGTCAAAGCATGTCCTCCAGGCATCTTGGTCAACAAAAAAAGAATTCGACCTTCCAAGAGGGTCAAATTCAACCCAAAAAAAATAGGTCAAACCAGTCAAAGGAGAGAGAAAACCTTGCTGTAAATTCTGTTCTCAAATCAGAAAGTCAATGATGAAGTCAACTCGGTCAAATTGTCCCAATCACCATGAAAATCGTGTCAAGCAATGCAGTCTTTAGAAATCATATTTTTTCCCTCCAGATCGAATTCAAAGCATGGTCGAATAGTCCAAGTCAACATTGGTCAACGCTACCTTGTTCCCTGAAATTTTGGTCTCCAAAACAGTCCAAAAATCTAGCCTCCTACCACATGTGCAAAGAAGAGAGAGGTTGTCCTTGCACTGTATGAATCAATCAAGAGAGGAGAGAGAAGATGATGTGATGTGTTGAGATGGTGTCCAAATGAGAGAGAGGTCATTCCTATTTATACACTTCGTTGAGGGTGAGGAGGCAGATCCATTGGAATTCATGAGTCTGCATTTGACTGAGGCTGACATTGACAATTTGTGCATGAGAAAGAATAAATTCAAAATTCCATTTCTTCTTGTCAGAATGAGATGATTTTTATATCAAAATTGGACCTCTCAAAAAGAGGAATCCAATGCAATAATCATATCCATCATATGAGTTGTACTAAGGTGGAATTTGGCCCTAGTTTCCAATTTTAACATTCCCTCTCAACTAGGGAGAATTCCACTTGCCAATCCAACTGTCATCATGCCATCCGGTCATCTCTACCTTGCTCTAGTCTATTGAACCATGAAGTAATAATGAAGAAGAAGTGATAGAGAGTGAGTCATAAGATCATACCACTCTCCACTGACTAAAGTCAGTGCTTGATCTTAGATCAAGTTGTTGAACACCATGCATCCTAGTCATAGGGAGTACGATAGTACATGATGCGTACATCAGTAGTGCTATGTTCCCTAACCATCTTTTCCCAACTCATTGGTCATATGAGAGGTACTTCCCATGAGTCCCAAATTCTATAGGTAGGATGTGTGCTGGGGCTTCAGCCGGAGAAGGCGAACCACTCATCCTGCTCATATGACATAGGGGAAGGTGAACCACTCATCCTGCTCATATGACATAGGGGAAGGTGAACCACTCATCCTATCCATATGTCAATCGTAGGGGAAGGTGAACCACTCACCCTACATGCATGTGTCCGGGTAGGGGAAGGTGAACCACTCACCCTACACACATGTCAACCATAATGGGGTATCACAAGGGAAGGCAAACCACTCATCCTGTATGTAGCACACCACTAGGGAAAGATGAACCACTCACCCTATGGTTGCTCATAGTTCCAAGAAGTACCCCAAGCCCCAAGGAGCTCCCAGATCTCTGTGTCTAACTCATACGAGACCCTCATAGGAGGATCATTCCGTGACTCCAAGTCTCTGTCGGAAGGTTAAGAACTTGACCTTCCCCAAAGGCTTTGTGAGAATGTCTGCGACTTGCTCATTTGTTCTAATGTCTTGGAGCCTTATTTCTCCCCGTTGTGCCATATCTCGGATAAAGTGGCACTTGATATCAATGAGCTTGGAGAAGTCGTGAAACACAAGATTCCCTGATAGGTGAATCCCACTCTAATTGTCGCAGAATATCACGATGGTATCCAACAAGTGCTCAAATAGATCACTGAAGAGCTTCCTCAACCAAGCATCTTCACAATAGGCCATAATCACAGCAATGTATTCGACCTCAACGGTGCTTAGTGTAACCGATTTCTGCTTCCTGCTCATCCAAGATATAGAAGCAAACCCCAAATAGAAGCAACACCTAGACGTGCTCTTATGATCTACCACACTACCAGCCTAGCCAACATCTGAATATCCATGTAGTCTCAAGTTCCTGACAGTGTATCTCTGACCATAGTGGGTTGTGCCTCGAAGATATCTCAAGAGATTCTTTGCAGCAATCCAAGGAATGTGATAAGGCTCTACCATGTATTGACTCAACGTATTCACAACGAAGCATATGTTAGGATGGGAGTTGACTAAGAACATTAGGGCTCCCACAAGTTGACGATACTCAGTAGGATTTGCTAATCGAGCCCAAAAACACTTCAACATAGCTTCTTGAAGTTGAGTTCCCTTAGAGTAGTCACAGACTTGCAATCCACCATCCCACATCCCTCAAGTAGCTTCACAATGTATTTTCCTTGAGAAAGGAAAATCTCATCTGGATTTTGCTAGACCTCTAGCCCTAGAAAATAATGCATTATTCCTAGGTCCTTCATCTCGAACTCGGAAGCCAACTTCCTCTTGCATTGATGAATGAGAGGGTCATCACTTCTCAGGAAGAGATCATCCATGTAAAGGACCAGAATGAGAGGTCTGTCCTTTTCAACCTTGAAGTATAGGTTCGGGTCAACATCACTCCTTATAAATCCTAACTTCATACGATAACTATCGATCCTCTCATACCAAGCCCTAGGGGCTTGCTTCAACCCATAGAGAGCTTTCTTCAACCGATAGAAAGCTTTCTTCACCCTGCATACATGTGTCTCATGATCTTGAACCTCGAACCCCTTGAGTTGTTCCACATAGACTTCTTCCTTAAGCGAAGCATGCAAGTAGGCAATTTTGACATCCATCTGGTGTAGGTTCCATCCTTGTGAAGCAACAAGGGCTATAATTGAATGAATGGTGGTATATCAGTCAATCGATGCAAATATCTCATCATAGTCTACTCCTTCCTTTTGAGAGAAGCCTCGAGCAACAAATATGGCCTTGAACTTTTCAGAACTTCCATCAGCTCCATGTTTGATCTTGTAGAGGCATTTTGAAGTGACCACATACTTGTCCTTGGGTCTAGGAACCACATCCCAAACATCATTCTTCATGATCGAATCATACTCCTCATTCATCGCATCTTTCCAAACTTGTTTCTTCACATCTTCTTCAAATGTGCAAGGCTCAGATTGCACAATGGTACTCATGGTAGCTAAGTACCCTTGGTACCTATTAGTCTTCTTACTTTCACGAAATGTCCCCCTTATTGCAATATGTTTCTCAGCATCTTCAAGAGTATCTTTGAGCCACAAAGGTATTTTTCTTGAAGTAGAGGGCTCACTAGGAGGTGGATCAATGGGATCCATCGGACCTTCCACATCGGGCATCAGTTCATTAGACAAAGGTTCATCCAACTTTTCTGCATCAACATCATCATTTTCCTTCCTAGAGATAGGAATATCTCAGATCTTTCTAAGAGAAAAATCTTCATCGAAAGTGACATCATGACTTGATTCCACTTCCCTTTCACCAGGCACATAGATTCTGTATGCCTTTGAAGTTTCAATGTAGCCCACAAATGTTCCTTTCTTCCAAAATGCATCTAGTTTGTTTCTTTTCTCTTTCAACACATGAAAATATATGGGACAACAAAAAATTATAAAATGAGAAACATCAGGCTTCTTACCGATGAATATTTCCTCGGGTGTCTTGAAGTCCAAAGCTTGATGTGGACATCTGTTTTGGACATACACAATGGTTTTGGCATCTTCTCCCAATAAGAACTTCGGGAGACCTTGATCATGTAGCATAACACTGGTGGCTTCTATGATAGTATGATTCTTCCTTTTGACAACACTATTTTGTTCAAGAGTATATGCAATAGTGTTCTCCCTCTTAATGCCAACTTCTCTACAATAGTCTCTAAATTATTTTGACTTATATTCAGTCCCATTATTGGTCCTTAATATTTTGATCTTATTCTCTGTTGATTCTCAAACAATACTTTGAAAGAGCAGAACTAGTTGAATACTTCATCCTTCTTCTTTAAGAAATAGATCCATGTTTTGCGAGAGAAGTCATCCACAAAAATAACATAGTACAAATATCCACCCAAATATGTCACAGGAAACATACCTAATAGATCAGAATGGACCAAATGAAGAATATTAGTGGTTTGAGTTTCACTTGAGGGGAATGGTCCCCTTGTATGTTTTCCAGCTTCATATATGACAAACACCTTCATGATTTAATTTGAATTCAGGTATACCTATGACCATCTTCCTTACATCAGGTGAGGCTTTGAAATGAAGGTGAGCAAATCTTTGGTGCCATAGTTCGGATTGAAGAGAAGTGTCACAAGTCATTTCTCCCAACAAACTTCCTCCAACCCGATAAAGACCTTCAACCATGAATCCAAGAGTGAATGCATCTCTTGGGTTCTTTTTCCAAACACGAACTTTCCCATCAATAAATGTTACCTTAAAACCTTTATCTTCCATCGTAGAAATAAAAACCAATTTCTTTTTCAAATTAGGTACATATAGCACTTATTGTAAGTGGAGGGTTTGACCTTGATTTAAATGAGGAGTAACATTCCCAATTCCTTTCATGGGATAAGTGGCATTATCCCCATGTATAATCTCCATATTTTCCTTCTTTTCAACCAAGTTTGAGAGGGCCTCCTTGTACCCAGTGCAGTGCCTTGAGATACCACTATCAATCAACCAATGATCCAATGTATCCAGTGGAGAGGCAGTGGCGAGGGAAAAACAAGATAAAATTATTTTTCCTTTACAACAATAACTTCTTCATACCTGGAGTTTCTCGACTTCTTGGGAGGATGACCATTTACATTTCGAGCAGTGGGAGCATTCCTATTTCCTTTGTTGTTTAACCTGTTGTTCCTTTGATTTCCATTTCCCTTAAAATTGTTGTTATTGTTGTCATCATCTCTTGGAGTATCCTTCTTGTGAGGACAATGCTCTCTAGTGAAGTGGCAAAACCTGTTGCAATTGAAGCATCTTCCTTTTCTTCCTTCTTTGAATCTCGACTTGAACCCTTGTTCTTGATTCCTTGGACCAACATTATTCCTTCTCTTAGAATGAGTGGAGAAGGCGGTAGCATTGTTTTCATTTGAGGGCTTGTCCCTTTCCACCATCCTTAATTCTTCTTGAGTGCATCTAACCAATAATTCATCAAATCCCGAAATCCTGTCATTGTTGAGGATGGTAGTTTTGAACACATCCCATTATCTTGTAAGGCCTCCAAGTGCAATAAGCATGAGCTCCTTTTCACCAATGACTTCTTCAATGGACAGGAGATAATTCTTGATCTTCGTAATCCTCATGAAGCAGGATTGGATGGATTCTCCTCTATCCATCTTGATGTCTTTCAACTTGTTCTTGAGAAAGAGAACTTGATTTTCACTATTTACTTTGAACACCCCAACCATCTTTTCATACATCTCCTTAGATGTTTCCAAATCAGAAATATAGGCAACAAAAGGCTTATGAATAGAATCAACAATAATTTTCTTAGCTTTAACCTCACCTTTCTTGTACTTTTTTTGTGCAGCTGCGGATGCATTTGAAGGAGGCTCTGCTATTCTTCCTTTGACATAGTCGATGGCTTCATTTTCTTCTAATGTCAAATCTAGAGCCATATTCCATGCATCATAGTCGGATTTCTCCTTAAGCTTGTCCTCGGATTTGAAGAAAGATGTAGTCGTCATTGGGACTAGTTCCAACTCCTTGTCCAACAACTTTTCCTAGTGATTACTTTGCTTCACTCTTGCTTGGGATTTGTCTTCACCTGAGCTATTATTCCATGTTAATTTTAGATAACAATGGCATGTTCTATTCGTTAGCACAATTTACTTCAATGTTCCTTTATAACCCCAATGACAATTTCCAATTATATCCAGTAGCAATCACATTAACTTAAACACATTGACAATAAATGCAAATAGAACATAAAAACAAGTGCATAAGACAAGCCAAGACAAGAGGACACGAGATATGGTGGATGCCAGGGACAAACCCCAATGTGGGGAAACTCTTTGATCAAATATTCTTATTATTCTTCGATAGTTCACAAGAGTACAAATATCAAATTAACTTGCCTAAAAAACAATCCTATCAAATAAGCAATCAACAACAGTGAACTGCAACCCTAACTAGAAAGTCAACAATGGTCAAAGAAACTCCAAAATGTCCTCCAAGTAGCTCGATCAACAACAAAAGAATTTTTCCTTCCAGGAGGGTCAAAGTCGACCCAAAATAGATCGGTCAAACTAGTCAAGGGAGAGAGAAAACCCTGCTGTAAATTCTGTTGTCAAATTAGAAAGTCAATGCTGAAGTCAACTTGGTCAAATTGTCCCAATCACCTAAAAAATCGTGCCAATCAATGCGACCTTCAAAAATTGGAATTTTTCCCTCCAAAGAAGTCAAGGCAAGGTTAAACAGTCCAAGTCAACGTTGGTCAACGCTGCCCTGTTCACTGAAAATTTCAGCCTCCAAAACAATCCAGAAATTTGGCCTTCTGCCACACGTGCGAAAAAAGAGAGAGATTGTCCTTGGGTTGTACAAACCAATCAAGATAGGAGAGATAAGATGATGTGACATGTTGAGATGATGTCCAAATGAGAGAGAGGTCATTCCTATTTATATACTTCGTTGAGGGTGAGGAGACACATCCATTGGGCTTCATGAGCCTACATTTGACTAAGGCTGACCTTGACAATTTGAGCATGAGAAAGAATAAATTCAAAATTCCATTTCTGCTTGTCAGAATGAGATGATATTTATATCAAAATTGGACCTCTCGAAAAGAGGAATCCAATGTAATAATCATCTCCTTCATATGAGTTTTCCTAAGGTGTAATTTGTCCCTAGTTTCCAATTTTAACAAAATGTCATATGGAAAGCATTATAATCTATAATTAGTTGTGGAAAGGCATATACAATGGTGATGTAAAACCTAATAAACCAATCGATGTTGATTCTCTAGCTAAGTCAGAACATAAAGAGGAAAAATATTTAGTATTAATAAAATCCTATACAAATGAAGAAATGTATGCTCATATAATGAATGCATCAGATGTTTGGATGACTTGGAAGACTTTCAGATATCTCTTTGATACAAAACCTGGAACAAAAGGGGTGGATCTTCAATTAAAGTTGCTTCAATTGAAATTTTTAGGAGGAGATGTACTTGAATATATTTCAAGACCTAAAAACATAAAACACGATATCACTAAGGTGGGATTTCTTTCTATAGAAGACAGTTTGATGGAAACAATCTTAATTGAAGGATTACCGTCCTCTTATAATCATTTCTTGAGACTTTATAGTTGAGAAGAAAATTTGAGAAGGCATCATTTGATTAGTTAAGTGACATGTTAGCTCAACATGATAATTTTTTTGGAAAGAAGAAACAATTAGGTGAAGGTGTCCTTCTTACAAGTACAAGCTCAAGTAAGTCATCAACTGAAAGTTTAAAAGGAAGAGGAACTTCGATCAAAATAAATAATCTTATAAAGGACGAGGAAATAAAAATCAATCATCTTATAGAGGATGAGGCTAAGGTCATAGTCAAGGAAAAGAAAATAATTGTAATACCCCTGCCAATTTATAATGTAAATATATGTACATTGATATTAGGTTGGTGAGCCAAAGTTATTTTGCGAGCTTGCATGCCTATGTATTTATGATATATCTTTTGGGGGTCGAAATGCCCAAGGATGTATGTCAATTTTGGTAAGTGGTCGAAGGACCAAGATTGTAAATATATTGTAAATGTTGTACATAATTTTATTAATAAAATAACAATTAGTTGCAGAGCCCATTCCATGGAAAAGAGTGTGGGGGGGCGCAGAGCAACTCCACGTTGACAAGAAACAAGTTGTTGTGTTCGATGTTGGGGAAGAAAGGGTACCTAGGGGGCCATGTGGCTTTAGAGAGGTGCCACATGGCAGAGAAAGGCCATGCATGCTACATGGCGAAGAGGAGCCATGCACTATAAAAAGGTATTAACAGGGCCATTAATCATCATCATCATTATTGTTCACTATTCATCATCATCCATTCATGCATATAACCACTCATCATTTCATTCCATCATCATCAATATTCATCATCTATGCCATGACAGGAGGCAGATAGAGGATTTCAGTTATGGACTAGTTGGTAAACTTGGTGTGGGGTTCTGGAAATTAGGGACTTTTAGTCGGTGAGTCCTATGTTTGGACTTTGGAACTGACTGGAGTTATCATGAACTTGGTTTCAACAGCTAGCTAATGAGCCCTATGCTTGGGTTCTAGAACTGCTATGAGTTGTTTTGGTTCTAGTGATCAATTGTTGAACCTTGTCCTTGAGTTATGGAATTGATCGGGAACAGAGTTGGTTATGGCCTAGAAGGGTGTCTGAAATCCTTAGAATTAATGCGAGCTCTTGGAAGCCCTATGTTGAGAATTTCCCAGCTAGCCATAAGGCACCTTGAAAGGTGGGCACCACAAACGAACTAGTAAGGCCCAGAGAGGGGTTTGCCACTTGGGTGTAGGTTTAGGGAAGTAGAGCAGTGAGGTTAGAGTTGTGACTATTGGTTTGGTGCCTTGGCCATGCATATGTTGATATTTCGGGTTCTAACAGTTATATGTGGAGTTGTAACCCCAACTCAGGGGTGACCCAGGTTGAGATTGATGAACCATGAGGTCTATGGTTGGGTGGAATGTGGAGAGCTCGCAATGAATTTCTTATTTCATTTCGGATAAGTGTTCATGTTTATTATGTGCTTTTATGTGCAATTAATTAATTTATGTTGGAAACCCTAATTTATAGGTTATGTGCTTCATTACCATTAATATTGCATTTATTTTTATTATTATTCCACTGTGCAATTATGCATTATGGTTTGTAAATGTTAATGTTGCATTACTGCATTTTGGGCATATTTCATTCTTGTATCTTTTGTTGTATGTTTTGCTTTTGTGGTTAATTCTTAGCAATATAAGTGGTGTGGTTGTGGTAGAGTTTCCCAACAAGGGGATAGGGATTTCATAGTAATCATGGCAGAGAAAGAAGTCATGGAAAATAAAATAATCAAGAGGAAACAATAAAAAAAGAGGTAGTCATCAATAAAGAGGAAGAAACAATTTTCAATAGGGGTCAAACAATTCCAGAAGAAGTCAATCAAAGAGGCCTCCTAATTGTAATCAGTAATATGGAGGACGATGAGATTTGAGTTAATTTGTTTGCAGATGTTGTAACAAAGTTGGTAGTTATGTAGAAAAATGTCTAACTCCAACTAACAAGATCTCAAAATTCAAGCAACGTTCAACTGCAACACAATATGCAAATGATCAAGAAGATGATAATTATAAATATGTATTCATTTCTCTTCAAAATATTGGATTTAGTGTTTTATTAGTCTCCAATTTCTCTTTTAGGAGTGATTATGAAGATGCATGGATATTGGATGCAGGGGCCACTCAACACATGTCATCCAGAAAATACTTTTTTTATACATTTCAGGAACACAAGTTCAACTCAATCTTCTTGGTATATGATATGACACATACACCTCATGGGAAAGGTATTGTGAAAATATTTCTCCCTAGCATTGGAGAGAGAATGATTTCAAATGTTTTATATGTACCAACATTCAAAAATAATTTACTGTCTTTAGTATTGATTCGCCAAGCGGGACAACAAATTATCATGGAAGATGGACTAGTGAAAATCAACTCCACAAAACAAAATTTAAAAACAATCATGAAATATTATGAATATGGCAGGGGTCTAAGATTAAAAGGCAAAGTCATTCCTAAAAAGAAGAATTTTGCTGGAGAAATTAAGATAATTCACCCATTAGATTATGGCATGTACGCTATGAGCATTTAAACTTTGATGGTCTCTCTCAACTACAAAAAAAAGGTATGGTTAATGGGTTACCTACTTTTAAAAAGGACAATGCAAAGTGTGAAGCTTGCATTATGGAAAATAGAATAGAGAGACATTTCATACAAGATCATGGTGAGAAAACATGCATTTGCAACTTGTTCATAGTGATATTTGTGGGCCTTTAGAATGTTAAAATGTGTAACTAGGTTCAATCTTTATAAATATGAAATGTACTCTTGATTCTTGTATATTGTAAAATAAAGAAAAAATATTATTGCTATTTTTGTAGCATGGGTTTCATGCTCAAGGTCATTTTATTTAGAGGTCAAGCACCCATTGAGTGCTTCTACGATTTGTTCTAGTGTCAAGAAATCAATAAAGTCATTTTCATATGAAGAAGACCCCATTGGGCATATTGTAACATGTCAAAAGAATTATTTTTGTATTTAAAAGTGTAAAAATACCCTCCAAGACCAAGTCGGCCTGGCAGCTAAGAAGTCGGCTTCATTAGGGCATGTCGTCCTCCTTGGAAGCCTATATATAGGAGGGAGCTCAACCTCCTATTGGCAATCAACTCATTCCACATCATCCAAGCGAAGAAGAGGTAGAAGAAAGGAAAGCAAAGAAGGATAGAAGGATGAAGGACAAAGTGTTTGGGTTATATTTCTCTCTCTCTCTCTCTCTCTTCTGCAAAGATAAGGCTAGGGTTTTGCAGTTGCAAGGTCGAAGTTGTGAAAATTACAGAAAGAAGGTCGAAGAAAGGACTACCAGGTCACCTACAATCCCTAGAAGGAGAAGAAAACCAAGAGAAGGTCAAAGGATGCTTTGAAAGCCCTAGATTTACCAACATGTGTGGAAGTAACAACTGTTGCAGGGGCCAAAAATTTTAGACCTATAGTGGAGGCTGAAATCATGTAGTTTGGGGTCAAAATTGTGTAACTGGAAGAGATTTGATTGGGTTTGTCTTGGATCGAAGAAGCAAATAATTTGGAAGGTCTGAATTGGTCATGGAAGGGTATTGGTCTTAGTCTAGAGGTCTTGGAATTTTTCATCATTTGAAGAATTTATAAGAAGAAAATAGATTTGTGGGTTTTCCTCTCAAGTGGAGAGGTTTTGGCCTTGGCTTGCAGCCTAGATCATGTGTTCTTTTGTACTATTGATATTCATGTTTTTGATAGTTTCTTGATGATAAGAAAAACAACAATAAAATAATAATCCAATAAGTAAGAAAAAGTAAAAATACATCACAAGCAATTATCAAGTATAAGAGAAATCATTGTAATTGCATTCCTATAGATTTCTCAACATGGTATCATAGATAAGGTTGACAAAGGGCATGATGAAGATCACTATATATTTGAAGAAGTCATTGAAGTAGTTCTCTATGATATCAAGTGACCTCATGCAAAGCATCAAAGCATTTTGGAATCTCCTATTATCTATGAAGAACCGTATGAACAAGACTTCTACTACAAAAGGCGAAAGATTATTCTCAGCCCTTACAAGTATGTTTGAAGATGAAAACATATGGCTACTTGACAATGGAGCATCTAGACATATGACAGGTGAACGCAAACAACTAAAAATCCTATCAAGAGGAAAATCTTTCTACTCTGTTGAAATTGGAGACAAAAAGAACTATCTTGTAAGAGGGATTGGATCAACTTTGATGGAGCTAGAGAATGGAGGAAACATACATCTCAACAACATCCTATATGTACCACGTTTGCAAAAGAATTTAGTTTCTATTTCATGTCTTATATGTTTTTGGCATGTCATTGCATATGGTTTTCACATATACTGTGAGTTTTCTTGGTGTCTCTCTCCTTATATTCAATTCAGCGTGTACAAGTTTGTTCAAATATGAATCAGACATTTAGTCCTCTCCTTTATTTTCTTGTTTATTACTTCCATTAGACAATAGTTTCCTACATCTTTTTGAAGGAAACAATGACATTGGTATGGTGACATACTCGGTATGTAAGTGTCTTCCAGTATAATAACCAAAATCAAGCATCTCCTCTTCATCATAAATGGACTATATAGAGACATACATTACAAGCATTGGTAGATCACATTACAAATAAC
This sequence comes from Pinus taeda, assembly GCA_000404065.3. Classification (NCBI taxonomy): domain Eukaryota; kingdom Viridiplantae; phylum Streptophyta; class Pinopsida; order Pinales; family Pinaceae; genus Pinus; species Pinus taeda. Next base: position 3,941 of record APFE031370077.1, on the reverse strand, counting down.
CAAGTATTGGTGATAAGAAAACATCGTAGCAAAAACATAAGCGCAGTCTAGGTATGTTTCATCAAATATGTTGTTCATGTACCAAAAGTGTACTATGAAACATTACAACCATAAATTAAAATCCATAAAAGATCACAATTTTGTTACTATTTGTCCTAACAAAGTATTAAGATTCAAGAAATGGTTGGAATTTAAATGTGGAATATCGCTTGTGTATACCAGTGTTCTCAACATAGATCACAAGTTGGCCAAACTAACGCCACATGGATTCCAGACAAGTGGCTCATTTGGTAGACAAGTAGCTTTGTCAATAGACGATAGACACAAATAAACAATACTATTTTAACACAGTGAAACAAATTTAGTAAGCTTGCAAACGTAGGTAGTGCCTTGGTGATTTTCATGAATGGAGGTACTCGTTTATGTACTCCATATTTTTTTTTTTTTATCACATATCATGTTTCACAACTCACTTGGTTTCATTGGAAATGTTTTATTATTCATGCTCAATATTTTCAGGTTTTTTTTTTTGAAAATCCCATTCCAGTGGAGTCCTTTATCCTGTTATGATATCAACAAAAAAATGAACCACCACAAAGATTATGTGAAGCTAAAGCCTAAAACTAAAATCAATTACGAAAACTAACATAATTTACAAAGACAAACATGTTGATTCAATGACTAGAAACGAAAAATGAACATGTCCAACTCTCACAATTTAAATTGTAAGACTAGAAAGTGGAAGATGAATAACCCCCAAGGCATACTGAGGAAATATAACATGTGAAATATATGTAATAGGAACACAACTAAGGATGGCCAACTTGTAAGCCTAATGTGCCTTTTCTGGAACAATGCCTTTTACAATTTCCAAATTCACATCAATAATGATCCAACAACTAATGTTACTTAGATTTGACTGAAATTAGACAGTTGAATGACATGGATGATGATAGCCTGGTTAGTCTCAACTTCAATAGAAAATTGAGCTTTAGCATAACCGAAACCAATTCACTCAAACCAAATCATGATACTAGAATTTGAACTACCTGCAAGGCCTAGAGAAGTAATACAACATGTAGAATGTGCAACATAAACAAGACTAAGGGTGGGCAACTTGTAATCCTAATGTACCCTCTTTAAAATGATGTTTGTTACAATTTCAATGCACATTAATACCTATCCAAGAACTACTATTGATTAATATTAGACCATATTGACCAAAGTTGATGATGCAATCTGGTGCCTCAACTATACTTGATGTCAATGTGAGGTCAATTCGTGCCTCTGATTAAAAGTCTGTAAGTCTGTAAATCTGGTATCAGAGCCAAAAAACCTTCGACTTGTGAACATTGTTAGCTTCGACTTTCCCATTTTCAGTCTGTTTGATAAATGCTCTTACAATGAATCTTTGTTGGGTGTGGATCTTGATTATCTTATTTATTTAGAGGTATTGCCACATTGGACCCAAGCTAGCTTTATTATCTTAGGAAAGGAACATGCTTAGGACAGAATAAGGATATCTGTTATCTTCAAGGTTAGGTGTGGTTAGAAGAATCAATAGAAGGAAGAAGCTCTTCAAGGTGTGGTGTGGTCATGAAGAGGTAGGTTAGTTGATTAGTTGAAGAGGTGTTTTCTAGAATAGTTTGAGGGGAAGGAAGAAATCAAATCAAATCAACAGGAAGGGGTGGTTAGATGTGCCCACATACCGGTTCTACTTCTGCACTTGCGATATCACATGTATACACACGCACACACACATGCACGTAGACACATGCACACATGTGAGCATTCCCTCATCAAGATATCAAAGCATGTAGTACACTGTAAAGGGGGTTCAGGGGAGCGGCTGTGATCTTTGGGAGCCCCCCCTAGAGGGGTATCGAGGGAAGTGTCCTCGAAGCTAAAAATATATGTAAAATTTCCTTGTAAAATGTTGCAATTTCGTAATCAATGTGGGTCATTCATTAGGCCGAGATCTGACGGTAGAAGTTATGTTTAATTTAGGGTTTTTTTCCCTAGAAGGCAACCCCTCGATATATATGAGGGAATTGTATTGTGTCTATGTAGATCTGTATTCTTAGTGAGGAAAGAGAGAGGAGATTGAGAGAAGAGGGAATTACAACAGATTTGCTGTAGGTTGTATCTCTTCTTTTTGCTGGATGATATAAAAGGAAGGATTGGCTGTTTCTCCGTGGACGTAGCCCAAATTGGGTGAACCACATATATCTGTGTCTCTCTTGTTTTATTTGTTTTTTGTGTTTATATTTCTGTAATATATAATTTTCTAACAACTGGTATCAGAGAAAAAGGTCAATTTGGATGATAAACTCACAGGAGAGAAGGGTTCTTGGTTCGAGTGGGAGAAATGGCAGAAGATGGTAGGTTTAGGGTCGAAAAATTTAATGGCCAAAACTACCAGCTATGGAAGATGCAGATGGAAGATTATATGTATTTGAAAGATCTCTACCTACCATTGAGTGGAAAGACAAAGAAGCGGACAAGTATGACAAACACAGAATGGGATATTCTCGACAGAAAGGCACTTGGAACAATACGGCTGTGCCTAGCGGCATTAGTAGCCTTTAATATTTCAAAGGAAACGACAACAGAGGGTTTAATGTCAGCATTGCCCAAATTATATGAAAAAACCTCAGCCTCAAATAAGGTATTTCTTATGAAGCATTTATTTAATATGAATATGTCAGAAGGTGGATCTATTGCTAATCATTTATATGAATTTAATATGGTTACTAGTTAGTTAAGTTCTGTAGGGGTAACTTTTGATGATGAAGTTAGGGCTTTGTTATTTCTATGCTCATTTCTAGAAATTTGGAATGGTTTAGTTATGGCCATCAGTAATTCTGTCTTTGGATCTAGTACTTTAAAGTTTGATGATGTTGTCGGTGCAATCCTTAGCGAGGAAATGCAATAGAAAAGCTCCAGTGAGACATCAGGTAATGCTTTGACCGCAGAGACTAGGGGAACAAAAATAGAAAGAGGAAAGAGCTGTGGATATCATAGTAAGTCAAGGAAAGGTAGATCCAAGTCCAGATCAGGGATAGTGTGCTGAAAATGTGGGAAGAAAGGACACCTGAAGAAAGACTGCAAATCTCGGAAGGGAAAAGAAGGAGATGTGCAGCAAGAAAACAATCATGAAGCGAATGTGACGGGTGATGTGTTGCAAGATGCTTTGATTCTTTCATTAGAAAATATTATTGTTGCCTAGGTGGTAGATTTAGGGGCCTCATTCCATGCCACACCTAATAGGAAACATCTTCATGATTATTCAAGGATATTTTGGACAGGTTCGATTGGGTGATGATAAACCCTGTAAAATCATTGGAATGGGTACAATTTGTTGAAAATAATACTGAGAGGGGGGATGAATCAGTATTATCTAGTCCTTTTAACAATTCTTCCTTATTTATACTTTGAATTATTTTTGCATATCAGTACCATAAAATAATGAGCAAGAAAAGCAGACAGTCACATCAAAGAACACCAGATATAAGGTGGAAACCCAATGTGGGTGAAAACCACCTGCTGCAATATGTCTCTATCTTCTTTCAAATTAGAAACTTCTTTTACAATGGTCTTGTACTGGTGCAGTCCTTTACCAGTACGCAGGCTGCAACCTGCAGAGAGCTACAACTCTCTCTTCGTTTTCCAGTCTCTCCTGGAAGGGAGCTACAACCCCCTACTTCTTTTCAAGGACCACTTTTCATAAATTTTCAAACTAGATCCATAAATATCAAATGATCATCAAGTACCAGTAAGTTACCCAGATAACCAGATCCACAATAACAGAAAACTAAACCCAGAACACCTCCTGCGGCGTCTCCTACAGCGCCTCCTACGGTGTCTCCTGCGGCGCCTCCTGCGGTGTCTCCTGCGGCACCTCCTGCGACGTCTACTGCGGCGCCTCCTGCGGCGTCTCC
>APFE031370072.1:34609-114574 GCA_000404065.3 Pinus taeda | reverse complement strand
GCACTGTAATGAATCCCAAACTGTATTGTACCTCGAACATAACGAAGTATTCTTTTAGCTACTTTCCAATGACTTTCACGGGGGTTTTGCAAAAACGAGCAACAAGGCCAACAGCAAAGGAAAGGTCAGGACGAGTATGGGTTAAATACAAGAGTTTTCCTACAAGTTGACGGTATAAGGTAGCATCAACTTCAGGAGAAGTACAGGAGACTGAAAGTTTGACTCCAGACTGAAAGGGAGAAGGAGCTGGCTTACAATCTTCCATGTGAAAATGACGAAGAATATCACAAGCATACTTGGACTGGGAAAGGGGAATACCCTCCTTGGATTGCAAGACTTGAAGACCGAGAAAATAGTGTAAGTGTCCTAAGTCTGTCATTTCAAATTTCTTTTTAAGGCTGGACTTCACATGGTCTATAAGGTTGGGATCACTACCAGTAAGAATAAGATCATCAACATAAAGAACAAGGATGATAAGAGAGTTGCCCACTTTCTTGGTGTAGACAGTATTGTCAGAATAACACCTAGAAAAGCCAGATTCTAAAAGAAAGCTATCCATTTTGGCATACCAAGCCCGAGGAGCTTGCTTGAGACCATAAAGAGATTTCTTAAGTCGACATACAAGGCTGGAGTCTGTTTGGATGAAGCCAATGGGTTGTTCCATATAGATTTCTTCATGCAAGTCCCCATGCAAGAAGGCAGATTTAACATCCATCTGATGGACTTCCCATTTTAAAGAGGCAGCAAGGGAAAGAACAAGGCGGATAGAGTTCATTTTGGAAACAAGGGAGAAGGTTTCAGTGTAGTCAATGCCTTCAACCTGTGAAAATCTCTTAGCAACAAGACGAGCTTTATGTTTATCAACTTTCCCATCTGGTCCATACTTGGTTCTGTAAACCCATTTACATCTAACAAGTTTGCGTCCCTTTGGTAGAGGAACAAGATCCCATGTATCATTTGCAAACAATGAATGATATTCTTCATTCATAGCTACTTCCCAATGTGGATGGCCTGAAGCTTCTGCAAAAGTGTCAGGATCATGATTTATTGGAGCTTGAGCCAGTAAAGAAGAGGCTCTTTCAAACTGAGAACGTGTACGTCGCTGATCTGTAGGGTCACCGGCAAGATCACCTGCTGCATCCCGAGTAGTACGGACCCATCTTGGAAGTTTAGGATCCTGAGAAGGTGGGGGAGGATTATCATCCTCACTTTCATCATCTGAAGAAGAAATGTTTTCAAAAGTAGAAGAGATAGGAAGAGGTGGCACATCCGCCGGACTAGGCTCGCAGGCCGATTTAATTTCATCAAATTTTACATCTCTTCTAATGATAACATTTTTGGACTTAAATGGAATAAGTCTATAACCTTTTACATCTTCAGAATATCCAACAAAAGTACATTTCTCACTCTTAGGTTCTAAAGCCTTATGCTTTTCATCTGGAATATGGGCCCATGCTTCACTTCCAAAAATACGAAAGTGACTTACATCTGGTTTAATGGAACTCCAAGCTTCTTCTGGAGTGATATTCTTTAGAACCTTAGTAGGAGTGCGATTTATTAGATAATTTGCACAATTAATTGCTTCGGCCCAAAAACTAAGACTGAGTCCTTTAGATTGCAGCATACAGTTAGCCATTTCCTTTAAGGTGCGATTTTTCCTTTCAGCTACACCACTTTTGTTGTGAGTGTAAGAACATATGTTGCTTTGAATTCCATTTCGGTGCAAAAGTTGATGAATGTGTGTTTAACATATTCTCCACCATTATCAGTTCTTAGCTTAAGAATTTGATGTCCAGATTGTTTTTCAACAAAGGCTTTGAAGGCCAAAAATGTGTTAAAAACTTCGCTCTTGAGTTTTAAGAAGTATACCCAAGTGCGTCTGGAGAAATCATCAATGAAAGTTAAGAAATACTTGCAGCCAGAGAATGAAGCCACAGGAAGTGGACCACATAAATCACTGTGCACAAGATGTAAAGGGGCTGAGGCGTGCCAAGAGGCACGTTTTTCAAAACTGTCCCGATGATGTTTTCCGAGTACACATCCGGAACAAACACCATCTCTGCAAGATACCATAGAAAGACCTGTCACCATATTTTCTTTACATAGATGCTGAAGGGAGCGATAGTTTAAGTGACCAAATCGCTCATGCCAAAGTTTGCTCACTTCATCATTATGAGCAACAAATACTGAAGGAAGATTTGATGACCCAAAGTTGTGAAACATGTACAACCTTGTGGAATCATCAGCAATACCAGTAGCTAGAATCTGTTAAAACATCAGCAATACCAGTAGCCAGAGCACCAGAAGGACACCGCTCACAAACAGATCACAGATCAATACACCAGTATTTTGACGTGGTTAAAACCCTCAGAGAGGGAAACAGTCCAAGGCCTGCGCCAACGTGGCTACTACAGGCAATTTATTAATAAAAGAATGAAAATTTACATAAGCTTCTCTCATGCATGGTTAACCTACAAATGACCCTCCATGCCCTTTAAATAGAATTCATGGACCAATCGGGTGTCAAGCCACGAATCAAGTGTCGGTAATACCGAGGAGAGAATGAACCGTCGGATCACTACATATCGTGACCGTCGGATCGTAAGTTACAAAATGTACAACGGTAAAGAAACACACTTTACCTAACTCTATACCTAACTCTATACTAGAACAAGTTGAACTTAACTATTCCTATGTGTCGGAATATCCTAACAAGATGGAGGATCTGTTGGTGGATAAAGATCAGTGGATTGTGGTAGATCTGGGTACTAAACCAACGGGATTGTCTGATGAAGAATGGAAGAAGTTGGATCGGAAGGCAAAGAGAACAATACGATTGTGTGTATCAGATTCAGTATCAGGGGAAGCTACGATGAATTATTTGTGGGACAAGTTAGGGAATTTATACCAATCTAAGTCTCTAGTGAATAAACGTTTCCTATAGAAAAAGTTGTATAACCTAAGGATGAAATATGGAGACTCGGTGATAGAGCATCTGAATGCATTTAATACTGTGGTAAGTCAGTTAGCATCTGTTGATATTAAAATTTCAGATGAAGATAGGTGCATCAGTTTTTTGTGTTCTCTGCCAGATTCATGGGATAGTCTGGTTATTGCAATAGGTAGCAAAGCAACTGCCTTACAGTTTGATGAAATAGTCTCATCCTTGCAGACGGAGGATGAGACTATGGTGTTAGATAGGGAGCTATAAGGATAGACTGTGACAACCGAAGTGCAATTTTCTTGGCAAAGAACATTGCATATCATTCAAATACAAATGACATTGATGTTCAGTATCACTTTGTGAGGGATATGATAGAAGAAAAAAAGGTGTTGTTGGTAAAGGTGGACACTTTGAAGAATACCACAGATGCATTGAAAAAATCTGTGAGCTCTAAGAAGTTCTCATGGTGTAGAGAAAAAATGGGCATTGCGGGACTAGATAAATGACTAAGCTCTCTTGTGGCCCCCTATGGAAAGAAAACAACAAGTGGGAGAATGTTGGGTTGTGTTATATTCTTTCCACGACTAGCCCATGTAGTTAACCAGGGGGTTAGAAGGGGGGCGCAGCACCCCCTTCGTTGCGCTGATTGCGTAGTAGGGGGAGTCACAGGGGGTTGGAGGGGTGTAAGTAACTCCACTCTATGGGGTCTTGGGAAGCGCCCCAGAAAATTTTGGTTTTAGACCCTATGTTAGGTTGGGTGGACCTACCTATGGTTTTGTGCATGATTTTTGCACATGTTTTTGGACGCTATGGTTTTCGGTCCATGGTTTTGGACGCGATGGTTTTTGGTCCATGGTATTAGATGCTTTGGCATGTATAAATATGTATTGTAACAATGAAAGGAACATAATGAAAAATCAAGATGGTAGTCCTGGTTTTGGGATCTAGGGGAAAATCTCTGTGTATATGTGTTTTATGTGTTATTCTCTCGCATTTATTATTTTCTGTGTTTTAGAATTCGTATGCAAGTAATTTCTGTACAGGGTTAAGGCCTCCAGATACCTAGGATGGATCAAAACCAAAATCCATGGACAAATCTAGGAGCTGTAAGGATGGTGGGACCCTTACATCCATTGCTAGCCCATCCAGAAAAGTGGTTACCAAAGTTCAATCCTGATGATGGCTTACCAGCCAAAGAACACATAAACAATTTTATGTTGTCCATAAACCTAAACAAAGTAGTGGAAGAAGAGGTAGTTGTAAGATTATTCCCTTATACATTACAAGGATCAGCAGGGTTATGGTACTTTTCATTACCATTGGGTTTCGTTAATAGTTGGGATGCCTTTCAAGAGCAGTTCCTAACCAAATTTGGATTGACAGATCAACAGCTACTCTTATCAATGATCTCTCCAACTTGAAAGCCGAACCTAGAGAACTAATTAAAGACTTCAATTCTCATTTAAATAAGTTATTGAATAAAATCCCAACAACATCTAAGCCCAGCGATGAATTCCAAAATGAATGGTTCATCTTTGCCCTTCCCTCAAACACAACTATTTTTTTCGATAGGGCTGCCAAACCAATTTTGGCAATAAACATGAAAGAAGCAATAGCTGTAGAAAAATGTATTCTAGCCTTAGATAAAAAAAAAATGCATTATAAGAACGCAAATCCAAGAAAGTAACTTTTAGGGATGAATCCAAGAAAAAACCACCTAAATACCCTTTTGATCTTGAAGGTCTACAAAAGGTCCTTAAAACCATGTCCAATGAAATGGTTGATATCAAGAAATAGGTAGCAGAGACTTCCTCAAAGAAATATTTCAGACCATACAAAAGAAATACCCCCTTTGATATTAAGCCTCCAAGCACCATATCAATTGTTAAATCGGGTGTGGAGGAGTTGAAGAGAAAACTAATGATGAAGAGGTACTTGAGTTACAAGGAATGTGGGATTTTATCCTTCCCAATGAAGAAGCACAAGAAGCACTACCTGTTGCAACCAAGAGTAGAAGCCCTATTGATTCGCCACAAACAAATCCAAAGTAGAAGGTATCAACTCCGGCTCCCAAAGACAAAACAATAGGTAAAAAATCTTCGTCTAAATCTACTTAAACTGCTCCTTCTCAAACAAATTCTTCACCTTCATCTAAAACCCTGTTGGTCTCTGATGAAATGAATACAACATAGTAGAAGATATGAAAAACACTAGGGTGAGCATTACATTTCATGATATTAGCAAGTTGAAACATCAACATAAGCTATTGCTCAAAGATCTAAAAGTAGTCCCTACTTCTCCACTTCCTGCTCCTGTAATCTCACAAGCTACTCAAGAAATGGGAAGGCCTTCTAATACCTCATTAGACAAAATTGGTCCTACCGATATTGCTCTAATAGGAGGAAGATACAAATACCATACTCCTCCATTCCTTTTAAATTTTGAAGTTTTCAACAAGAGTCTACACAACTATTTAGTTGATTCTGGAGCTTCATCTAACATTCTACCATGAACAATTTGTGCGAAATTGAATGTTGAGCCCCAAAAATCTATTGTGCGCATTGTGCAGTTAGACCGAATCAAGTCAAATTTATAGGAGAGCTCAATAAGTCACTATTAGACTCTCATAAAACCCTAAAGTGTGTCAACTCACTGACATTCTTGTGGCTGATATCCCTAAGTTCTACAGTTTAATCCTCAACAGAGACTAGTCAGAAAAGCTTCGTGGCTATTTTGCAACTTACTGGTTCCACACGTGGCTTCCCTATAACGCCAAGCCAAATCAAATAAGGGTTGACCACGAAAAACATCAAAAGTATATCATTACAGAACTAGAGGGAGAGAATGAGCCAGTCACATATAGCAGCAATATCATCGGAAACTACTCAATTGAATTGTTTCTAGGAAATTTTAACGCAAATATTTCACCCTTCTTGGAAAAATCTGTTATATCGCAAGTTGAAAATTTTTCTCAAACAGATACTTCTAAGTGTATAAATTTTGTAGATGAACCTATAGTTAGCTCATTATTTTGGAAATTATTTTTTTACGGATCCAAATCTAATGATGGAGCCGGAGCAAGATGTATATTAGTTAGCCCAAAAGGAGAAAAAACTATGCTAGCATGCAGGCTTGAATTCAAATGCACAAACAACAATGGCGAATATAAAGCATTGGTTCAAGGATTTTATAAGGCTATTGGCCTTAATATCAAACATCTTCAAGTTTTTGGAGATTTGGAAATTGTCATAAAATAAGTAAGAAATACTATACACTGTTTGTCTGGACATTTGAAACATTATCAATCATTAGTCTAGGACCTCATTTCTCATTGTACATCGTTTAATATTTCCCCTATCCCAAGACCCCAAAATGCAAGTGCCAATATTTTGGCTAATGTTGCATCCAAGCTCATTCCACCAGAATATTATAGCCTCGATCAATTTTCTATTGAATTAATTTTTGGCCTTCTATTCCCGACAATATCACCAATTGGCGAGTCTTTAATAACGATCTAGATATCATAAGTTTTCTAACATCCGAAGGCTCTTATGACAACTAGATAATAGATGAATATCAACATGAATCCCATGTTAAGCAAGAAATGACTAATTCCATACCTAAGTCTGTGGTTAAGCTGGAGGAATTATATGATCTCAAGGACATATTCAAAAAACCCACTAATTCAAAAATCCAAAGTTCAACTTTGAGGTTTGAATTAGTTAACCTTGGAACTGACCTTAAATCTTAGACTATCAATCTAGGACTTGGTCTTACACCTAATGAAAAATCAGCCTTCATTCATTTGTTGAAGAAATACAAGGATGTCTTTGCTTGGAACTATGAAGACCTTAAGACATATGACACTTCTATAATTCAACATAGCATCCCCATGATATCTGATGAAAAACCCGTGTAGCAAAATCTAAGAAAGATCCATCTGAATTTAGAAAATTAGATCAAATTTGAACTGAATAAGCTACTCAAAGCTAAAATAATCTTTCTTGTCAGGCATTGAAGGTGGGTTTCCAACCTTGTTCCCGTCGAAAAAAAGAATGGTGATATTCCAATATGTATAGAATTTTTCAATCTTAACAAATCTTGTCATAAGGACAATTTCCCATTACCTCCTATGGAATAGATACCGTAATCAATTGCAGGCTCATCATTAATGTCTTTTCTGGATGGATTCTCGGGTTATAATTAGATTCTAGTACATCCAGATAACTGGCTAAAGACTACCTTTTGAACCAAATGGGGCACCTATGCCTATCAAAAGATGCCATTTGGGTTAATCAATGTTGGTGCCACATTTCAGAGAGTTGTGGACATAGCTTTCAAAGGCTTGATTAATAAATAAGTGGTAATATATTTAGATGATATAATTGTGTACTCAAAAAGGTGAGGTAATCATTTAAAGGATTAAAAACAAATCTTTGAGCTTTATCAAAGGTATGGAATTTCTCTCAATCCCAAGAAATATTTCTTTGCTCTGAGTGAAGGAAAGTTCCTTGGATTTATTGTATCCAAAGAAGGAATTCACATTGATCTTGGTAGGATAAGAGAAATTTCTGGAATCCCTTTACCTCATAACAAGAAAACCTTGCAATCTTTCCTAGATAAGATAAATTTTGTCAAAATATTTGTCCCTGACTTTTCATGAATTGTTTTACCTCTCCAATCTATGATTGAGAAAAAATCTCTTTTCAAATGGGGACATACTGAGCATGAAGCCTTTGATATGATTAAACAAGCAATCTTGAATGCTCCCTCACTAGAAACCCCAATTTTTATAATCATTTGATTTTATATACCTTTTCTTCCGAGAAATCATATGTAGTTATATTAACACAGGTCGATGATGACAAAGCCAAAGCACCAATTTATTTATTTAGCTCCAATTTGCAGGGGGCTAAATTAAACTATTCAGATGTTGAAAAACAATCTTTCACTATTTTCAAATCAATAAAGAGTTTCAAACCCTTTCTCTTCAAAACCCACACCAAGGTAGTAGTCTCATTCTCAATAGTGAGAAATATACTAATACAAAGAGATGTAGGTGAGAAAAGGGAAAATTGGGTAACAAAACTGCAAGAATATGACATTGAGATCAGACTAGCCAAAATTGTAAAAGGTCAAGGTTTTTGCAAAATGTTAGCAGGAGCATCCTACTTACTAGCACTAAAAGATTCATGTGATGATATACAAGTATATGAGGTAAGCCTCACGATTCTGAATCCAAATATGTTGATATCATCTTTTATTTGAAAAATGGATATGCCCCTGTGCAACTAAGTTACAAAAGAAAAAGGGCTTTGAGGTTAAAATCTAGACAATATCAAATCATCAATAATGTATTGTTTAGAATAAATTATGATTTTGCTTTGCCTAGATGTCTTGAAAAATCAGAGGCAAAAAAGGTTTTACAGGAACTCAATGATGGACCAACTAGTGGACATTTTGGAGGGGACACAACCACACATAAAATCCTGCATGCTGGTTATTATTGGCCAACCTTATTTAAAGATGCACACGATTATGTAAGGAAATGTAAAGTTTGTCAAATAGCGGCTGGGAGACAGAGGAAACCCACATTACCATTGCAACTAGTCAACATTGAATAGTCATTTGAACAATGGGGACTCGACATAATAGGTGAGATCGTTCGTCACTCTTCAAAGCAGCATAAATATATCCTTACAGCAACTGATTACTTCACAAAGTGGGTGGAAGCAATTCGACTTAAGGTAGACAATTTTGAAAACATCATTGAATTTATTGATCAATTTATTATTACCAGGTTTGGTCTACCATCTTCCCTCATGTTTGATAATGAATCTTATTTTACAAGCAATGCTATGACATAATTTGCTCTTAAAAGAGGTTTTAAACTTAAATACTCTGCTAACTATTATCCTTAGGGAAATGGCTTGGCCAAATCTACAAAATATCATAAGAATTATCAAACGAACCATTGATCAAATTCAGAAAAACCGGCACAAATCTTTAATATTTTCTCTATGGGCAGATTGAATAACATAGAAGGCCTCAATAGGCACTTCTCCTTTTAATTTGGTATATGGGAAACAAGTTTTCGTCCCTACAAATGTAGCTATTCCCTCTCTAGCCCTAGTTCAGTTTATTGAAGAAACCCCTTCCTCTTCTATGCAAGTGAGACAATCACAAATCCTTAAGTTCGAAGAAGAAAGGGAAAAGGCCAAAATCACACATGCACATCATCAAAAATTAGTCAAATATTCATTTGATGCAAATTCTGTAAGTTCAGAATCCTTTCAGCTCAGAGACTTGGTATTGAAATGGGATAAAGAACATGAGGAAAAAGGTGAGCATACCAAATTCCAAAGAATGTGGGTTGGACCGTTTCAGATTGTGGAACAAATAGGCCCATCAACCTTTTTATTGCATGATTTTTCAATTAAGAGAGATTCTTTGCCTGTCAATGGGTAGATCTCGAAGAAATATTTTTCATAGAAGATAAACTCTTCTATTCATTGTATATTATTGTTTTTACTTTTTAGGAAAATAAAAGTTGAAGTAGCATTTACTTTTGGCCTTTATAATAATAGTCTCTTTTATATTTTGACTTTTCGCATGTGTAAGTAGATAGTGTTAAGAAGATGATTTTTACATTTGAAACATAAGCTAAGTTTTATCTCTCTGAAATTGCTTGTCCTCTACCAAAATTAGTTGTCCTTTGGTAAAACTCAACTTTGCAAAAGAACCTTTGTTCTACCATCAGTTAATAAAAGTATCTATAACAAAGCAAGGACTCTCTACAAAGAAGCATCTTTAACTCTATAATTGTCATCTAGAAACTCTTAAGGAGTCAATGATTCTCCCCATCTAGTGAACTTTCACTTTTTAGAGTGTAATTCTAAAATATGCTTAAACTTAAAGGATAAGAGGTCTCATCAAGAGCCGAGTTACCATGATCATAGGTAAGTAACAAGCTGACATTACCAATACTGCATACTAAAATAGGGCAATGGCTTGAGATTATGATTAATTAAAAGACAAGGGGTCTCATCACGAGCCAACTTGTTCAATTAAAGTTACAACCAGTGAATGGAATTGTCAATTTTGGCCACCAAACCAAGACAATGACCTTTAAGAAGAAAATGAAAATTTTAAGAAAAAGGAATTGTTTAGAAAAGAGTGAGAAATCAAGTAAGTATATGAATATGAATTTATCTTTAAAAAATTCACTCTTACCTAGATTGGATACTGAATCATTGTTGGTTAAAAGGTAACCTTGTCGAGGCTATGGACATTTTCTAGTAGCAAAGGCTCTACCTATGACAACTGAGTACATCTAAAAGCTAATTTGCGAAAGTCCCCTATTTTTATCTTTAAACCAAGTAATCAATGATATAGACAAAGCAATTTTCATATTGAAGAGGATAATCAAATGGATGATAATTAAGTCGATTTTTTTTTTTTTATTCAGAGAAATGTTACTTATCTTATATTTCATGTATTTTTATTTTTCTGAACTACCTTTATTTTGGAAGCTTTAGAAATTTCAAAAAATTGTAAGAGATAATTGGTTCTTCCAGAGAATCACCAATTGTTGTGCTATTCAACAACCCCCCCATTTATTAATATAATACCTAATATTCTATTAATAAATAGGGACCCTTGATAAAATCCTTCAAAAAATAAATTTAGCATTTAGACACTTCTTTTAAATTTTTGGAATAAAGCAAGATATCAAGTCAAAATCCTTTGAAAGCTAGCAATACTCGTCTTTCCGCATACCGCTGGACCCAGTGTGTCAAAATCCTTATTAACAATAAATACTTGCGAAAAGTGATCAAAAGGAATCACCGCGCTTAACCTATATATCATTAGGCTGTTTTAATTTAAAACAAGGGCCTAAGGCATTTCCTATTAAAATAAATCCCATATTGCATATCGTCATTCACAAAGGGTGAACCCTCACGGAGTATGTTGAAACATGTGAAATGCAATATTATGATGAGATGGATAACATTATCGCATCACGTCGAAAACATCTAAGAAAGGTTTGAAATCTTACGAATTGTTCCATGTTGTGAAATGTTATAAAAACCTAGACCCGATTGAAGCCTATGTCATAAAGTAGCACTTAAGTCTGTTGCACAATCAAAAACACTTTATAAGGTAAAATTTCCATCAAACAAGCTACGCTTTAAACAATAAACAACACACCACTTATCTTGCATCTCGCATCTCGCAGAAACCTAAGGAACTCTAAGAAAGCGCACAATCAAATATGCGATATTGCGATTTGCGATATTGCATCGCCATCACAAAATCGACATTCTCACAACTAAAGCTTGCCACCTTAAAAGTTTTCCTTCCCGTCTTACGATGTTGAACAATAATGAGCAATAAAGCTAGCAATAAGGAACCATTAGTGGATATTTAGTTGGGTTAATGGAATTTATGTTGAAAAGCGGATTGATGTGATACAATATACTTTCATATGTCTTTAATTAAAACTCCTCTCTTGTCACCTTTTCAAGGTTATCTATATCATTCATCCTCATTTTAATTATTTCTTCTATCTATCTGATAGCTTCCACTTTTCTCCGTTTCAGGAAAAATCCACAGGAAGAGTCGTTAGATGCAATGGCAAAGAGGGGAAAGGCAGCTACATCTGAAAAGTCATAAATGATCCCTCTTTTCTCTGATAGTACATGCAGTAGAGACGGAGACACTTCAACATGGGATGCCATGTATGATTTTTTAGAAGAGGAAAAACCAAGGCCACTGGTAGAAAAGACAACAACCGATGCTCATGTTTCCTCTAATGCCTCCTAATTTGAGACAACATGATCATTCCTACACCGCATAGCTGCAAGACCAAAGATAATCCCATATATGGATATGTTCAAGTGGATAATTGATGTGGTGGACATCTCAGACAAATAATTCAAGAATCACATGTAAGAGGTTATGGGATCTTTTTTAGCTGACAGCCTACGGCTAATGTACCATTTACCAAAGCCACAGAAGCTCTACAATAAACAGTTCTTTGAGCAATTTGCTAAGGAGAAAGAAGAGCCGACAGACATCACGTGGGCCTAGAAAACAAGAGAAGGCAAGCTCAGATGGGATAAGATGGGTATGTATCCTACGACATCTATCTCTCCCCCTTATAGTTTCGCAGAAGCCATGCTATGTAGATGATCCAAGATATTTTTCTTATAGATGTATTAAAGAAGTACATGCATAAATTATAGCTTAAACATAGAAATTTAATGTGCACATGAGAGAAGGGGAGAAACACATAATGGATGAAAGAAGAAAAAAAGACTTGATAACGGAGTTTGTTTGAATTGGAATACGTCTCGAGGCCCTGCTCAATAAATAGGGAGGCCTTCATTCATTAAGTGGCATGAGAAAGAAGAGTACAACCATTAGTTTAAAAAAGGAGTTTTATACCTCCATACTGAAAAATGGCCGAAAAATGCAAAACTCTAATGGAGAAATGGACAACGCCATTGCATTTGTGGCATCGAGAAATGCTAAAACCATATACAATTTGTCAAAATCTGACAAAGTGGAAATGTGGCCCTCCTGCAAAATTTTGCCTCGAACTGCGTGCATTGCCTCCTCTCTACCTAGGCATACTGATAAACTACAATTAAATATAAATTATGGTGGAGGATTTCTTACTAATTCCATTGGCAGAGTTGGTTTGAACTCAGTTTGTTATGGAGGAGATCGGGTGATCAAACCCCGCCTCGTCCTTTTTTTACATGATGAAAATATTTAATGGGGAGGGAGGTTGGGCTAGGCCTGCCTTGGGCAGCCTGTCCACCTCACCTATCCCCTCTCCATAGCTCGTATCCCTCCTTTAATGCAGTTGTGGTATGTTTTTGGGCGTGGTTGGGTACGTGCCCCAAGGGTTGGCCCACCACCCACTATATATAGAATGACGTCGTGGTGTGGGTTATGGGGTGGTGGGGTCATGGCCGCCCACCCTGTTTGTTTATTGTTGGTTCCGTGGGAGGGGCTAGGGGTTGTGGCCTGCCCCTCCACCAATACATTACATTGTTCCATGATATAGGTGGGGGTGTCGGGGTTGGTGGTCTGCCACCCCTTTTTTATATTCTTTTTTGTTTAAACAAAACCAACTGTGCATTTTTGAAAATTATGTTTTTGACTGAAGGAGTCGTTTTAACCAGGCGACAATTTTGCTCGAAATCTAGCTGGATTTTGTAGGATTCCATCCACCATAAAAGTTCAAATTATGTCCTTGTTAATCATGCCCAATCAGCAAAAATTCAACCCAACTTTGACTACTTCTGTCTCCTTCATTCGGACTTGGATTGGAGTGTCGTCGCATTGTCAGAATCAGGGTGATGAGCACTTCAATTTGATGTCAAGTTCATCATCTTTCCGCCACTTTTAATTTTGAGCCTTTTCCATGCCACTAGTGTCTAGAGATCCCTGGATCAATCCTCCCCATTGAGGAGATTTTGGACCACCAAAAGCTTTATCAGTCAATTGGCAAGTGAGGGAATTGTTCCCTCACTATTTCTTTTTCCAACCATTTTGCCTTGCTAGGGTGCATCCCCTTGAAACTAATTCAAAGGTATTCCACATCTCCTTGTCGTGAAGTCCTAGCCCTTCTGTCAAGGATGATGTTCTCAAGTAACACATTGAGATAATCTGGTGCAAAGTCATCAACTATAGGAACTGTGCCCACCTCTTCGATGTCCATAATCAATGGTGGCTCATATAGCTTTAAGTTTTCCACATTCACTACGGAGTACATTTTCATATATATCGGCAAATCAAGATGAAAGGATTGTTTCCAATCTTTTATAGGATGGTGAATGGACCATACCAGATTGGTTGCAAATTCTTTCCTTCTCCCTTCATCCTTTCCTTGTTGATATGGAACCACACTTTGTCGCCCACTTGAAATTGATGGTCAACTCGATGTTTGTCATGTCGAGCCTTGTACCGAGCTTGACTTTTCTCCAACTACTCCTATAATACTTGGTGAATCAACTGGATTTGCTGAATGAATCACTACGCTTTGTCCCTGTCATCACATCCACTAGAGTCATCTTCCCTTCCAAAGACCATATCAAAAGGGTATTTTGGCAGGTAGCCAAAACATGTCTCAAATGGTGAACGATGCGTAGATGAGTGCACTACTCGATTGTAGGAATGTTGCACATATGGAAGATTCTCATCCCACAACTTAGGATGTTTCCCACAATATCCTTGCAACAAGTGTACCACAATGCAGTTGACAACCTCTGTCTATCCGTCAGTCTGTGGATGAAATGTCATGCTTCTTTTCAACTTGGTGTCCATCATCTTCCACAAGCTGGTCCAAAACTCTCTGAGAAAGGGAGAGTCTCGTTCTGACACAATCGATGTGGGTAGCCCAAAATGGACCCAAACTTGTTGAAAGAAAAGATAAGCAGTCTGCTCTACAGTGATATGATTTTTAAAAGTCATTAAAATACACATCTTACTAAAGCGGTCAACGACAACATACAAATAGTCGTGACTTTTTCTAAACAAAGGAAAACCTCCTACAAAATCCATCGACACACTTTCCCATGGACAACTCAAAATAAGGAGTGGTGTGTAAAGCCCAAGTTTTCTATTAGATGGATTTGAAATAGAACACATCACACATCCCTTTACATAACGAGTCACAATGTTCTTCATATGAGGCCAAAAAAAAAATCTTTGTGCATGACACAGTTTTTTCAACACCAAAATGACCAGATACAAGGGAGGTGTGGGCCTCCTGGATTATATGTACGCTTTCTCTTATGGGTATGCACAATTTTCCAAGGTGATACAACATTTTCCCCTGCAAGTGATAGTTGTCCACCTATGAACCATGGGTTAGTTTTTCATAAATCTCCTTAAATTCATCATCGTTAGCATATTGTTCAACATAAATTTCGAAAGATAATGAAGCATTGTGAAAAATAACATAAGCAGAAATATGAGGGTGAGATAGCATATTTGCCATTTTGTTGCTAGTGCCCTTCTTATAATTTAGTACCAAATGAAACTGCTGAAGAGAACCCATCCACCTGAAATGACAAGATTGTTGCAACTTGGTTTGTGACTGAAGATACTGCAAGGGCTGATGATCCATATGGATGATGATCTCCTTTCCGATCAGGTAGTGTTTCCACTTTTTCACACTCTGGACCAAGGCATATAATTCCTTGTCATGAGAGGGATAGCTTATCACAACCTGAGAGAACTTCTCTGAATGGTAACATATCAACTTCTTTTGCTGCATCAGTACAACTCCCATTGCATATCCATTGGTGTCTGTCTCGATCTCGAATGGCTGTTGGAAATCTGATAAGGCCAAGACCAGAGTGGTGCTAATATTTTCTTTCAATTTTTCGAAGGACTTCTGCTACTTTCCTCCCCATTGAAATATCTTCTTTACACTTGTCAATGCGTGTAAAGGTGCTGCAATAATAGAGAAATTGGTAATAAATCTCTTCCAATACTGTAATGCACCCAAAAAGTTGTGAACCTCGGTTACACTAGTAGGCTTAGGCCAATTTACAATTGCTTCAACTTTAGAAGGATCAATTTTTAGCTGACCATGACCAACAATATGACCTAGGTAAACTAAAGAGGTTTTCCCAAACTCACACTTTGACAAGTTTACATAGAGTTTTTCATTTTTCAATACATCAAGCACATTCTTCACATGGCATACATGTTAATTTCAAATTTTACTAAAGATAAGAATATCATTTAGATATACAAGAACAAATTCATCAATGAAAGGCCTAAAGAGATCATTCATGACCCTCATGAAAGTGGCTAGAGCATTGCAAAGTCCAAATGGAATCACCATCCATTCAAACAACCCTTGTTTGGTCTTGAAGGTCGTTTTCCACACATCTTACTCTGCAATTCGGACCTAGTGATAACCACTACGCATATCCAATTTGGTGAAATAGATAGCATTCTTTAACTGATCTAATAAGTCATCAATGCGGGGAAGAGGGTAATTATTTTTCACCATGATTTTTTTTAGTGCTCGATAATCCACGCACATCCTCCATGTGCCATCTTTCTTTGGCACTAAGACAATTGGTGAGCCGCATGTAGAAGTGCTAGGTCTGATGACCCCTTGGTTCAATAGTTCCTACACCTTCTTTTCGATCATCTCCATCTCAATGGTTGACATCCTGTACATGCCAATATTTGGTGAAGGAGCATCATGCTGCAAATGGATCTCATGTTGGATTTCCCTCTTTGGAGGTAATCCTCTTGGTTCTTGAAACATCTCATCATAGTTAGAAATTAATTCATATAATTCCTTTTTATACACATGATCACAACCCTGGAAAGCATCAGGTAATTCTGCATCTTTCCCCCTTACAACCATAAGCATGCAACCCTTACTGGAATTCACCAACCTCTTCATTTGTCCTGCACTTACAAGGCTGGCATTGATTTTAGTTTGATGAGACCTTACAATATATTCTACCCCATCTTTTGTGATTTGGTATTTGTTTTCATGAAAGAAGAAGATTGCCTTTCTATCATATATATATGGACTCCCTAACACCATGCCACAAATATCCAATGGTATCACATCAACTTTTACCTCATCCACTAACTTAAAAGAGATCACAAATTTAACCTTGCACTGCTTAGTTACATTCAGTTTTTCTTTATCATGTATCCATCCAAGTGGGTAAGGTTTTGGATGTGGTTTGGTTTCCAAGCCTAGCTTCTTTACCAAGGACTTTGAAATTAAGTTTGCTTGGGATCCGATATCAAATAGAGTTTCAAATTTTGTATTATTTATGATAACTCTAATATGAAATAGCTCAATTCTCTTTTGTTCATTAGGAAGAGACTCATCTATTGAACTAGTTCCTTCATGTGATTTAGAATTATGATGTGTAAGAGTACCGTTTGTTCCTACTGTTGTGATCAATGCTTCATCTCTCGAATTAGATCCAAGGTATTGCTGCACAGTTTCCACTATCTTCTGCTTGCCTTTTCCTCCATACTTCTTTGGTCTCTTTTCCGGGTATAGTTTCCAACAATGATCGCCATCATGACCTTCCTTTTTGCAGTGAGTGCAATAAGGTCTTTCTCCTTCATCTTTCTTGGTTGATGCCGCCCTCTTCTCCTTTCCTTTTCCTTTCACTTTGGGTTTGCCATTTGGAGGTTTGAAAGGTGGTTTCTTGAAATGATAATCTCTTTTATTTTTTCCCCTGTTCTCAAGATGGATGGCCTTTACACTAGCCAAGTCAATAGTAGTTGGTTCAAAGAATAATAATGAATGTCTAAGGTAACTATGTAATGACCCAACATACTTAGTTACTACTTCAGGTGAGTCAAGTGCAATGCCCAAATTAAGTTTTTGTTTTCTAAATTCCTCTGTAAAGCTTTGAACATCTTGACCTCTAACTTGCCTTAAGTATTTCCAATCCATTAAGGCTTTTTCTTTATAACCCAAGGGATAGAATTGTTCCTTTAATGCAGAAATGAAATTAGGCCATGAGGAAAGAAGATTACCCACGCTCTTACTGCTTCGCAATTTGCTCTCCCACCAAATGAAAGTGGTGATACTAAGCCGAACAGAGGCTAGCTGAATCGTTTCCTCATCCTCTTCAAACGGCTGCATCCTACAGTAAATTTAAATCTACCTAATCTGGTTATTAAGCTTTTCTGCATTACTTTCACTGTTTAACATGGGAAGATCAAATTTGACATCTAATTTAAAGAAAGGTTTCTTAGATGCATCCCTTGAATTTATATGATGATGGTGATGAGAGGAAGAATAACTTTCACTTGTGGAAGGAGAGGAGGGGGTCCTTCTCCACCATTTCCATGCACTGAACCTTGTTCTTCTATATTTCTCTCTTTTTCTTTCTCCAGCCTTGAAAGCAACTGACCGACATTCTCTGCCATTGTATGGAAGGTTTTGCGGAAACTGCGCTCCTCTTCATGATGAGCCTCTTCATCTGCCATGTTTCTCCTTTGATGTGCATGCCCCGCTTCGATATTGGAAGACTTTAGTTTCCCTTCGCCTCTTCAGAGCTTGTTTCTTGTTAGCATACAAACATGCAATTCACATCTAAAAAGACCTGCTCTGATATCACTTGATCCAAGATCTTTTTCTTATAGATGCATTAAGGAATTACATTATTAAATTGTAGCTTAAACATAGAAATTTAATGTCGACATGAGAGACGAGGAGAAACACATAAAGCATGAAAGAAGACAACAAGGCTTGATTACAGAGTTCATCTGAATTGGACTATGTCGTCGGGCCCTGCTCGATCAATGGGGAGGCCTTCATTCATTAAGTGGCATGAGAAAGAAGAGTACAAGCATCAGTTACAAAAAAGGATTTTTATACCTCCATAATAAAAAATGGCTGAAAATGTAGAACTCTGATATAGAAATGGACAATGCCATTGTGTTCGTGCCATCGAGAAATGCTGAAACCATATAAAATTTGTCAAAATCTGACAAAGTGGAAATTCGGGCCTCCTGCAAAATTCTACCTCGAACTGCGTGCACTTCCTCTTTGCTTGAGTGCACTGATAAAATATGTTTAAATATAAATTTTGGTGGCGTATTTCTCAATAAGTCCATTGGCGGAGTTAGTTTGAACTCAGCTTGTTACGAAGGAGGTCAGGCAGTCAAACCCCACCTCCTCCTTTTTTTACATGATGAAAATATTTAATGGGGGGGGAGGTTGGGCTGGACCCGCCTTGGGCGGCCCGACCACCTCACCTATCCCCTCTTTGTGGCCCATATCCCTCCTTTAATGTGTTTTTAGTATGTTTTTTGCGTGGTTAGATCTGTGCCCCAAGGGCCGACCCACCACCCACTATATATAGAACAACATCGTGGTGTGGGTTGTGGGGTGGTGGGGTCATGGCCGCCCACCCTATTTGTTTATTGTTGGTTACGTGGGAGGGGCTAAGGGTTGTGGCCCATCCCTCTACCAATACATTAAATTGTTACATGGTACAGGTTGGGGTGGCAGGGTTGGTGGCCCGCCACCCATTTTTTTATATTTTTTTTGTTTAAACAAAACTAACTATGCATTTTGAAAATTCAGTTTTTAACCGAGGGAGTCGTTTCAACCCAATTTTGACTGCCTCTATCTCCTTCATCCGGACTCAGATTGGAGTCGTTCACAGCATTGGATTCAGGGCAATGAGCACTTCAATCTGATGTCAAGTTCATCATCTTTCCACCAATTTGAATTTTGAGCCTTTTCCATGCCACTGGTGTCTGGAGATCCACCTAGATGAATGCAATGATAATGATTTGGGTTCAAATTTTGTCTAATAATTTGGCAAAATCCATTATGGAATATAGGAGAAAAAGAAGCCCCTCTATAAGGGTTTATACCTCGTTTTCACGAGCGCTTTTGTAATGGACACAATCTATATTAGTTATAAATTTCCCATTATGGGATGGAAGTGGACCATGCAAAGCCACTTCCTATCCATGTGTACCATAAGATTTTGTGCTAGTTTCAGTTTCACCCCCATTTTTATAAGAATTGTCAAGGAGTTATGCTACCCATCCATAAACAAGTCTACAACACAACCACCCTAAGGTTTTCAAAAGAAGCTGAAGTGGATATCTTGCCTATAGCCAGATGGTTTGGGGAGGAAACATTTTTCCTATATCAGAGTATTTGGGAGCATTTCTTCACCGCATGTTATCCCATACTATGTCCCCAAAAAATTAATGGTCAGGGAGATAGCCTACAAAATGGCAGAGGAAGGTGGGTTGAGCAGAGGATTGAAAGAGCAGAAGGAGGCCATTTGGCCTACATTTCTATTGTAATGTGGTGCATTTGTACTACATGATTTTACGAATGCATGCAAAGAAGTAGAGATCATGAAGTCTCTAAAATTAGCTACAATCTCGGGAAGGCAGTATGACCTAAATGGCACTGCTAAGAACTTCACTACTATGGTGAAAGTAAAACCATTCACCCATGAGGAGGACGCCTTCGATGACCTCTTCCTACAAAAAGAAACATTTTCAGAAGTGACGCACATGGAATCACTACTTTTAACCCCAGGTGATGTTAAATAGTTCCATGTATATAGAAAAAGGAGATTATTGAAGGTCCCATTGGACCTACTGCAAATTGAAGCAATAACGGAGCCAACTCCCAGTGTAAGCTTGGAGGACAGCTCCAAAGAGAACTCTGAAGAAGAAACCCAAGAGAGATCTACTCATGAGTCAGAGCACTTAGAGCACCAGTCTCAAAATGGGGGAGGCAATAAAAATAAAGAGTCTGAAAAGGACACAGCTGGAACTATAGAGGAAACAGTCGAGCAAACCTCGGCAAAGAAACAGGTAGAAGTTCACTCTACATCTAATCAGTCAAAAAAAACCCCAATTATTGATTTGGAAAAGTAATGGGAACATTTCAATAAGAAGCTTCACGTAGATGAACAAACATCTGAGATATAGACTCCTAAGAAAATACAACACAGGTCAACTCAAGAAACAACAGTAGAAAAAACTGTAGGCACTCAGGATGTTGAGCTCATTCCTGCTACCCCCACTTCAGAAATTATTTTGAGAATTGATGAAATTCCTCCACTAGATGTATTTTACAGTCCTACCCACAAAGCTGCCGTCAAGAGATAAAGGAAGAAAAGAAAGTTAGATGTTGCAGCTATTATGACTCCTGACAATGAACCAATGGACATTGTATGGAAGGACTCGCCCATGGATCCATCTAAAAATCTCACAAAATTGTCGCAATTCGTTGGAGCTTATGCTACGACAACTATTGAAAAAGCGACAGAGGTCCAAATCCTACTTAAAGAAAAAGGACAAATAATTTTGCTATTGGAACAAGAATTAGCTTAGGAGAAATCCAATCAACAAGTAGAATTACAAGTGGCCCAGCTCCAACAGGAATTTGAACAGATGCGAACAACATTAGGCCAGCCTAGTAGAAAGAGATGCATGATACAAGTTATGATAGATAAGTATAAATACAATATGAAAATCGATGAGTTCATAAAGGAAGCACTCAGGCTTAACTCCCAACTAATGTAGCAGAAGGAAGTTCTTTGCCAGAAAATCTCGCAAATAAGTCCTTATTGCGAGATCAGTGATAAGCTAACAAGCCATGTTTTTGACATGAGACTTGAGTATGATGAAATCCATAAAAAGATTTCTGACTTTATCACCTGGAAAGAATTAGAAGATGGGAGAATGGTCGATCTTCCAAAGCTAGAGGAATCACATAAAGACATCGTGATCACAGATTGGGATTCTTAGCTCAGGCAAGTGGAAATGGCAACAATGATCGCAACAGCAGTAGCAAACAACATGATAGAGGCCATTTACAAAAATCTGCATGGCACCAACCTAGTTACAAAATGCATAACATGATTTCTTTCATTTCAAACAGCTAGAGCAGCAGTGGAGGTAGGCAGTGAAGGAAAAGGAGGAGGTAATCAGATAGGTGAGCAAGCTAAACTGGGAATCATACTGGTAGTTCTTAGTAAAACCATACAATCAGTGGATGACCTTGAGATTCTTAACCTTCACACAAAAAATGGTTCCAGCATTAACAGACACTATATTTTCTGGGCAATTAAAATCTGCGATCGGCCAACCGATACAACTCAAGCCTATGACTGATACTTGCGATCTCAAAGATCAAATGCAGAGTTAGTCACTTAGTTTATTTTTATTTTCGTTTTATTTTCACATGATCTAAGGAAGGTCATTTAAATCTCCTCATCTATTTTTTTAATAATCTATTTTAGGTCCTATTAGCCTAGCTAAGAAAAGGCCCAAAATTGGATCCATATATGCTCTTAAAGTCTCCAAATTTGCTTAAAAATCATCCCAAGGGATCCAAAAATTCTCTTGAAATCTTCAGATTTGCTCAAAGTCATCCAAAAGTCAAAATCAGTGCAAGAGGAGAGCCCTTGGAAGGGTGAAAATACATTATCGAGAGGTAAAAAACCAAAGAAAACAATGAAAACCATAAATCGCAGGCTTAACAATCCAAAAGAACAACAGTGGTTAGGTCTGGCTGATCAATGGCCCAGATCTAAGTGGAAAATCACATATTAGCCAGCATAGATAACTTAAGGATGGGCGCAAGACCCCGCCGATCAGCGATCTTTGATGATTGGATCGACGGGTCGCATCGGCGAGGTATCGACGATTAAAATTAAAGCCTCAAGGCATCAATGATGAGCGATTGCGATAAGATCACATCTCTATACCGCAGCAGAGCAGCACTGAGCGATGGGGCCTATGCATAGGCATATATGTGACCTGATAACCAGACCCGATGGTTATGTACATGCTATTGCATTAATTTTTGAAATCTTCCAAAGCCCAGTTTCAGTGCATTTTTGTGTGTTTCGTGGTTTAAACGAAATACAAAGGAACCTTGGGGCAGTGTGATAGCAATGAAACCCGGACTCGATTGGTTCTCAGAATGAAATTGTATATTATTTCAAGTCCATCAAAGCCGTTTTTTCATCTTTTCTTAGTGTTTTTCACATATTTCCAAATACACAGGGAACCATGGAATAAGCCAAATGCGACTTGCAATAGCAATGAAGCCTGGACCCAATGGGATTCAGAATGAAATCACATATTATTTCAAGTCCAAGAGGAGCCATTTTTAATGTATTTTTGTGTTTATTTGTTTAAACTAAATACAAAGGGAGCCATAGAATAGGCCAAGTGCGACATGTGATAGCGACCCCAAGGGCGGACCCGATGGATGAATAAACCATTTTTGAGGACTTTGAAGTTTGAAAAGGACACACAAGGGTGGGATTTATCAATATTCCTGTGTTTTCTAATTAAAACAGAAATAGTATGGCGACATTGTTCTATATTTACAGAAAACATGCATTTCTAACATTTGAAAGGGCACAATGCAACACAACAACCCGACACAGCCAGCCTGAAATAGAAATATCATGGGCATCTATAGCACAACACAGCCCGAAACAAAATCTATCATGAGGCATCAACAATGCAGCTTATCCAAAACCAACAAGTGATCATGGAGCCTTTGGCACGAGAGAGCTCCCAGACAACGCAACAAACTACCCAAAATATCTGAAGGTGGTTATTCCGCTGTCAAAAGGAGAAAACCTCCGAGCCATGTTTTCCTATTGAGGGAATCAATCAATTAACAGGACAGATTAGACAAATTAAGACTCTGAGCCTTTGAGAGCTCAGGAGCATTGTAAAAGGCCTATAAAAGCCTGGAAACTAGATTTAATAAAGGTTCAACTTCTGGAGATTGTTCCTCCTCTGTTCTTTCAAGCTTCTCATCTTCATTCTAGCAATATAAGCTTATTTTTCTATTATATGTTCAATGTCCATTTTCTTTGTTGTTCTATGCTTGCACTTGAATAGGTTATTTAGGTTTTCTATTGTGTCTAATGCCAGATAATTGTCATCTTATCTCTGCATTGATAAATTAGATTTACAAGTCTCATTTACTTCTTGTAGTTGGCTATTCATATGTGTTTATGTATGAAATCTACTGGTACAGTCAGTATTCTCCATCTATCCATTGAATCTATAAATTATTGAGCATTAGTGGTCTAAAGCCTTGTATTGGTGAGAGTGTTCATGCATGTCTTGATTGAAAATAGCGTTGAAATGGTTATCTGACTTGATCCAAACCATCATCCATTCCAATAGTTCTGAGAACAATATTGAAGATTATATGTTACCAAGCATCTCCAATCTGCAACCTAGGAGAGTTTCCTAGAGTGATAACATAATTGGCGTTGTTGCTGGGGAGAGGAAACTGAAGCTCAACTTCCCTGGGAAATGACACAAATCCAATTTTGATGATAGACAAATTCTGGGCACATTTTTGGTTGTAATCATCTATAAGGCGACTCTATTGGAGGTCGAACCTCTTGGTGACTCCACTCCATAGTTCTGGCTCAGTTTGTGAGGCATACTTGGAGAAATCCTCAAAAGCTACAAGCTGACCCAGTATCTGACCCTAAAAAAATCATCAAAGAGAGAAAGGTATTGCAGAAAGGAGAATCAAGTTCAGGTAAACCTAAATAATCTCCTATATCTCTTTAAGAATGGCCTGTAGTAGAACAAATACATGTTGAGAGTATAACATCTAATACTAGCAGTGAAGAAAAACTCTCAGAGATTCAGAAAGCTCATTATTCTTTAGGCTCTCCTTTTGCTTTAATCCCAAAGGAAACTTCACCTCCTTTCCATCATACTCCTTTAGTCTTATCAATCACTCCTCAAACCTTTATCATTCAGACTACCAGTACTCTTTTAGCCACCACAGCTATGGCAGGTCCATGAGCACCTACCAAAATGGAAAGAATCATAGCCGCTAGGTATGCACCTCTAATACTGCCCACTCCTTTGAATGCCATGCCTACTGGAGAATATAAGAAATATAGGCCTAAACTCAATGGGGCTGAAGGTGTTACTGCTCAAGAACATCTTAAGTAATTCTATAGCTATGTTGATAATCTGGACATTAGTGAAGATGATGTGTGGATGAGAGTCTTTGTCCAAAGCCTGGATGGAGTGGCTAGAAAATGGTTCAGAGAACTAACCCCAAGATCTATAGCAGATATTGAGGCTTTAGATGATGCATTTCTAAAGTATTGGGGGGATAAGAAGGATCTCGTCTACTACCACACTGAGTTTGGGAACTTAAAGAGGGAAAATGGTGAGTTGTCGTCTGATTTTAATAAGAGGTTTAACCGTATGTACAACAAGATACCATCTAAAGTAAAACCCACTACTACCTCTACTAAACTCACTTATGCCAGTGCTTTTGATTCTAACTTCTTCCTACTATTAAGGGAGAGGCGATGTGCTACTTTGGCTGACATGCAGGATGTAGCCTTGGAAGTGGAATCAAACACCATGGTTGCAGACGAGCTCAAGGGAAATGTTGATAGAAGAAGACAGAGGGGCGAGTCTTCATCATCCTATGATCCTAAGATAGATAAAATGACCAAAATGATAGAGTCATTAGCCTCTAAAATCTCCAAATTAAAGTTTGAGCAACACCCAGGGAAAGGAAGAGTGCCTAGTACGTTTGCTCCTAGAAATCCAAATCCAAATCCATATAGAAGAACTAATGAGCAGTTGCAAATTTTGCAAAGGAACAAAGATGCCAATGAAGACCAAAGGGTGAAGGCTCCTTTTCAAAATGCAGTGATTGAAGAAGAGCAGTTTGAAGAAGATGATGAGATCCATTGTCTGGAAGCCAAAGGCAATGCTTCCCTTTTTACCTCAGCTGCCTATGAAAATTCATTATTCAATGACCAGATCAGCCAAGAATGGGATGGGAAAGCTATTCTACAAACTGAAGATCAGCACAGATATAATCTGAGGTCAAAGATGAATAATTCCCAATAAACTCTTGTTCAAAGAGATGATGTCCCTGTAGTACAACAAGCTAATAAGCAAAAGCAACCGGCAGTTGATCCCATCATCTTCAAAGCTCTAACTCATGAGGTAAGAGGCCTTAACAAGTCTCCTTCTCCTTTCAGTTTTCAATCAGAAATTAAGAAGTTAAGAATACCTATGCCTTTGATTGAACTAGTGAAGAATGAGTCCTTCAAAAGATCCATCCTCGAGGCCCTTGAGCCTAAAGCCATCCAAGCCTCCACTGATTATGTAGATCTGCAAGATGACAAGCCAGTTGTTATTCTCAACCCAATGATTGAAAATTGTGAAGACAGCTTCCCACCATTCTATGTCTCTTTGACTATTCATGAACAAATCCTTCACAACTACCTTTTGGACACTAGAGCTAGCCATAATCTAATGCCCGAAGCTGTCATGGATGAGTTGGGTCTAGACATCACCAAGCCTTATCATGACTTGTTTTCTTTTTACTCTAGAAAAGTGAAATGCCTGGGGTTAATCAAGGACCTAGTCATCACTTTGTCTCAGTAGCCTATGAAAAGTATGATGATGGATATTGTGGTAGCAGATGTACCCCCCAATTTTGGCATGTTACTTTCTAGAGGTTGGATCAAGAGATTAGGTGGATCATTACAAAATGATATGTCTTATGCTACTGTCCCAGTTTTCGGAGGTGAGAGCAAGAGATTATACAGAGAAGCGCAGTTGGCTTATATCATCAGTGATGAGAAGAACCCTATTAGTAATCCCATCTATGCTATTGACACTGATTTTGGAGCATGTATTCTTCATATTGAAGAATCCCAGTTAGCCTCCATGTAGCTTAAAAAACCAATTTTCCAAATCGCTGAGGAAGAAGGCCCACTGATTTGGGACATGTTCTTTGATGGAGATTGCTCTAAGGAAGCTGCTGGGGCAAGTGCAGTCCTTATGTCCCCCACACAAGAATACATTCATTTATCTTTCAAATTAACCTTTCAGGTCACAAATAACATTGTAGAATATGAAGCTTTGATTTTGTGCTTAAGCGCTACTAAAGACATGGGTATCAAAGGCCTGAAAGTGTTTGGAGATGCAAACCTCATCATTCAACAGGTCAATAAAGCATTCCAGGCCAAAGCATCCAAGGTTGAAAGCATACAGAGATGAGGTATGGAGGCCCAAGGATTCTTTTAATAATTTTAGCATTTCTTATATTCTGAGAATGAAGAACCAACTTGCCGACTCCCTTGATGTGTCTGCTAGCACATTTATTCCTCCTTTGCCTCCTAAATTGACATATGAAGTTCAAGTAAAATATAGACCATCTCTGCATGACAATGTCAAATATTAGAAATTTTTTGAAGACGATGAGGAAATTAACATGTTTTTACAAGTCGTTGAGGAATGTTCTGAAATGCACATCAACCAAGAAAATGAAGCCATGGAAGAATACGGCCCATCCAAGCTAAAAAATGAGGTCGGACGAGGAAGCATCGTCCAGCTACCTATTAATCATATACTAAAAGGATTGGTGCCTCTATAGAAATTGTTCGACCATAACGATGTGCCTTATAGGCCTGCCAAACCAAAAAATGAGCCTATTGTTTGTAAACATAATATAGGGAACCCAGCCCATCCGAAATACATCAATATGTCCACTCATTTGTCTTCTGCCCAAAATTCCAAGTATTTCACCCTCATGAAGAAATTCGCTGATATTTTTGCCTGGGAATAAAGTGATCATAAAACCT
The DNA here is from genome assembly GCA_000404065.3 of Pinus taeda. Lineage (NCBI taxonomy): Eukaryota > Viridiplantae > Streptophyta > Pinopsida > Pinales > Pinaceae > Pinus > Pinus taeda. The sequence goes on along the minus strand of APFE031370072.1, from coordinate 87,451 downwards.
ATGATACAAACATCATTCAGCACAAGATTCCACTAGAAAAGAACACTACCCATTTTAAGCGGAAATTAAGACCTATCATCCCTCTCTTATTGCCTTTGATTGAGAAAGAGATCAAGAAGCTATTGGATGCCAAAATCATAGTTCCCCTAATGTATTCAAAATGTATAGCTAACCTTGTGGTAGTGAGAAAGAAAAATGGAGCAATCAAGCTTTGTGTTGACTTCAGAAATCTAAACAAGTGCTCTAAAAAAGATAACTACCCCCTGCCTAAGATGGAACACTTACTGCAAAGAGTTTCAGGGGCTAGAGTCATGTCTTTCTTAGATGGATTTTTAGGTTACAATCAGGTTGTTGTACATCCAAAAGATCAAGAAAATACCACCTTCACTACTCCTTGGGTCACTTTCATGTACTCCAAGATGCCTTTTGGACTGATGAATGCTGGGGCTACTTTTTAGAGATCCATGGACATAGCCTTTGTGGGAGAGAAGGATAAGTTTTTCCTTATTTACCTTGATTACATAATAGTCTTCTCTAGCAGCCACAATGACCATTTACAAAATTTGAAGAAGGTCTTCCCAAAGTGCAGATAGTTTGGAATTTTAGTGAACCCAAAGAAGTCACAGTTTGCTCTAGAAGAAGGCAAACTTCTGGGACATATTGTTTCTGCTGAAGGTGTGAAGATTGATCCAGCAAGGGTTCAAGACATTCATATATTGTCCATCCCAAGGTCAAAAAGGGACATTCAATCCTTCCTAGGTAAGATTAACTTTGTAAGGAGGTTCATTACAAACTTTACAAAGTTAATAAAGCACATCACTTCCATGCTGAAGAAAGGTTTAGAAATAAAATGGACAGATACTTCAAGAAGCTCTTTTGAAGCCATCAAGCAAGCTATCTTGGAAGATCCCACTCTAATCAACCTAGATTACACTAAGGAGTTTTGTACCTTCTCTTTTGCCTCTTATGATACACTTACAACAGTTCTATTGCAAAAAAATGATGAAGGGATAGACCACCCTGTGGCCTTTTCCAGCGAAAATTTAAGGGACACTAAACTAAGGTATGACCTTATTGAAAAACAAGCTTATGCTCTCATAAAATCTTTAAAGGCATTCAGAATTTATATTCTGCATTCCAAAGTGGTTGCATATGTACCTTCATCCTCAGTAAAGGATGTCTTAACTTTGCCAGATATTGATGGAAAGAGAGCTAAATGGATTGAAAAATTCATAGAGTTTAACATAGAGGTGAAGCCCACAAAGGTTGTCAAGGGCTATGGCTTGGCTAAACTTATGGCTAAAGAAAATTGTATCTTGTTAGACATAAATTCCATAGGTCTAAATTCAGATGATGAGCAAACAAAGGGAGCAGTAGAAGAACAAATGCAGAATTAGTCTCTGGCTGAAAATCTAGCCACCTGTAAATGGTATACTAGCATAGTTCAATTTTTGCAAAAGCTAGAAGTCCCTCCAGGGCTTAGCTCAAGTCAAGCCATGGTTGTTAATCTCAGATCAGCCAAATTCTGCATAGATAAAAATCTGCTTTATTGGAAAGACCCATCGGGAATCCTCTTAAGATGTCTAGATAAAGAACAAGTTGTGGAAGTCATACACCAATTCCATTCTAGCATATGTGGAGGGCATCATTATTGGAAGACCATAGCCCACAAAATCCTAAGGGTTAGGTATTATTGGCCTACTCTTTTCTCTGATGTGTTTTCTTTTGTGAAAGCTTGTGACAAGTGTTAGAGGTTGACAAGAAGACAACAGCTAAAATATTTGCCCTTGAAGCTAGTACATGTTAATGGTCCCTTCCAGCAGTGGGGCTTGGACTTTATAGGTGAGATCAACCCACATTCTAGTGGCCAACATAAATGGATCTTAGTAGCCACTTATTATTTCACCAAGTGGATTGAGGCTATACCCACTAAGAATTCCAATCATCAAGTTGTCATAAAGTTCTTGAATGAGAATATTTTCACTAGATTTGGTTGCCCAACCATACTAGTCACCGACAATGTAACAGCTTTCAAGGAAAAAAAATTGGTTTACGTGACTGAATCCATGGGCATTCAAGTGGTGCATTCTACCTCATATTATCCTCAAGGAAATGGCCTAGCATAATCATCTAACAAGGGCCTAGTAAGGGTAATCAAAAAATTGTTAGAGGACAACAAAAAGAGCTGGAATTAAAAGTTGAAGTTTGCACTATGGATTGATAGAGTTACCATAAAAATTCCATAGGGAATTCTCCATTTAAACTGGTTTATGGCGCTGATGTTGTTTTCCCTATCCAACTGATTCTCCCTGTGGCTAAATTCTTGCAAGAAGAACAAGATGAAGAGAATGACATGGTAAGAAGAATGAATAACTTGGTTGAACTACAATAGATCAGAGAGAAACTGGTTGAGAAGTCAAAGGCTCATCAGAAGAAAATCAAAGAAACCTTTGATAGGAAGGAAAAAGTGGACAATTTCCAAGTTGGTGATTGGGTACTTAAATGGGATGCATTTAAGGAAAAGAAAGGTAATCATGGAAAGTTTGACTCCTTATGGACAAGTCCATTTGTCATTGCTCAAATTCAGCAGAACAATACATTCATCCTGCACAGTCTAGAAGGAGGAGATACTTTTGGTAGCCTAGTAAATGGGCAGTTCTTGAAACTTTATTTCATTTAAGGCTTTAAAGCCTTATCATTGTAAATATGTTTTTTCAGTTTTTATTTCATTACAAAATAGACTCCATGCCCAATGGAACACTAGAAGAAAGATTTGATTTTTGTTTTACAGAAAAGGCGTTGATTTGTGATACTTGAAACCTCACAGGGAGGATTTCATCCCCAAAAGAAGCTAATGTTAGCCTAGCTGACAAAAGGCCCAAAACTGGATCCATATATGCTCTTAAAGTCTCCAAATTTACATAGAAATCATCCCAAGGGTTCCTAAAATGCTCTTGAAATCTTCAGCATTTGCTCAAATCATCCAAAGGTCAAAACCAACACAAGAGGAGAGCCCTTGGAAGGGTAGAAATACACTATCGGGAGGTAAAAAACTAAAGAAAGTAATGAAAACCATAAATCGCAGGCTTAACAGTCCAAAATAATAGCAGCTATTAGATCTGGCCAATCAACAGCCCAGATCTAAGCGGCAAATCGCATATCGACCAACATAGATAACTTAAGGACACGTGCAAGACCCCGCCGATCAGTGATCTCTGATGATCAGATCAGTAGGTCGCATTGGCGAGGTATCGGCAATTAAAAGTAAAGGCTCGGGGCATCAGCGATAAGCAATTGCAATCAGATGACATATTTATATTGCAGCATAGCAGCATCGAGGGGCAAGGCCTATGCACAGGCATATGTGTGACCCGATAACTGGACCCAATGGTTATGTACATGCTATTGCATTAATTTTTGAAATCCGCCAAAGCTCAGTTTAAATGCATTTTTTTGTGTTTTCGTGGTTTGAACAAAATACAAAGGAACCTTGGGGCAGTGAGATAGCGATGAAACCCGGACCCAACGGGTTTCCGGAATGAAATTGTATATTATTTCAAGTCCGTCGAAGCCATTTTTTCATGTTTTCTCAGTGTTTTTCACGTATTTCTGAATACACAGGGAACCATGGAATAAGCCAAATGCAACTTGCGATAGCGATGAAGCCTGGACCCGATGGGATTCGGAATGAAATCACATATTATTTCAAGTCTGGATGGATCCATTTTCAATGGTGTTTTCATTGTTTAAATGAAATACAAAGGGAACCATAGAACAGGCTGAGCATGACATGTGATAGCGACCCCAAGGGTAGACTCGATGGATAAATAAACCATTTTGAGGACTTTGAAGTCCAAAAAGGACACATAGGGGCAATATTTCTCAATATTCCTTTGTTTTCTATTTAAAACAGAAATAGTATGGCTGCATTGTTCTGTATTTATAGAAAGCACGCATTTCTAACATTTGAAAGGGCACACTGCAACATAGCATGCCCAACACAGCTAGCCCAAAATAGAAATATCATGGGCATCTACAACGCAACATAGCTTGAAACAAAATTTGTCATGAGGAATCAACAATGGAGCTTATCCAAAACCAACAAGTGATCATGGAGCATCTCTAGCAAGAGAGAGCTCCCAGACAGAACAACAAACTACCCAAAATATCTGAAGGTGGTTATTCCTCTGTCAGAAGGAGAAAACCTCTGAGCCATTTTTTCCTATTGAGGGAATCAATCAATTAACAAGACAGATCAAGCAGATTAAGACTTCGATCCTTCGAGAGCTCAAGAGCATTGTAAAAGGCCTATAAAAGTTTGGAAACTAGATTTAATAAAGGTTCAACTTCTAGAGATTGTTCCTCCTCTGTTCCTTCAAGCTTCTCATCTTCATTCTAGAAATATAAGCTTCTTTTGCTATTATATGTTTAATATCCATTCTCTTTGTTGTTCTATGCTTTCACTTGAATAGGTTATTCAAGTTTTCTGTTGTGTCTACTGCCAGATAACTGTAATCTTATCTCTGGATTGATAAATTAGATTTGCAAGTCTCATTTACTTCCTGTAGTTGGCCATTCATATGTGTTTATGTATGCAATCTGCTGGAACAATCAGTATTCTCCATCTATCCATTGAATCTATAAATTATTGAGCATTAGTGGTATAAAACCTTGTATTGGTGAGAGTGTTCATGCATGTCTTGAGTGAAAATAGAGTTGAAATGGTTATCTGACTTGATCCAAACCATCATCCATTCCAATAGTTCTAAGAACAATATTGGAGATTATATGTTACCAGGCATCTCTGATCTGCAACCTAGGAGAGTTTCCTGGAGTGATAACAGGTCCTATAGTTTAGTATTTAAACCCCTCTCATGCATTTAGACAGGGGTCCAGAAATTTTATCAGAACCATTCTTCGAAACATTGCACTTTTGTACTTTTAAGGAGGTTCTGACGAAATGAATGGAACATGATCTATTTTCTCTCAAATATCTAGCATGCTCTACTGAAATGCACTTTTGTACTCTTAGAATATGTTGAATTAATTGAAATTAGGTCAATATTGTTGAAGCACATGAGAAGGACTCATCATATATGGTACTTTTATCTTATGATCTTGTTTTATTTATGTACTAGGCAATACTTCTTCTTTTAATTGTTTTATGTGTGAAAGTATGAATTATAGTTTAGCATTATTTCACTTTTGTATGACGTTTAGCTTTGACTTTATTCTGAATACATGAACAATTTTATTTGTGATATATCTTTCACAATTATTTTTGCTAACTATTTATCCGAAACGGTTACTGTTAAACGATTTCACTTCTTATTACAGTTGAATGATCTTTATTACCAATTATTGTAGGATATCATTGTAGATCGCATATTGTATTTAATTCCTGGGTATATTTATATTTAAGTAGTGTTTAAACTAGGATATATGTATGTGTTTAGTAGTTTAGATTAGATTACACTTAGCTTAATCATTCCCCCGTTACATCATATATCACCGCACCAAAACTATCAAAATATCTTCTGGGAAACTAGTCCCATTATTCCCAGTTGGAGCCACTACACCAAATAGAAAATGAGATGCTAACCAAGGTCCAGACTGGGTGGTTTTCCCCCATGTTGTAGCAACAATTTTTGAGGCTTCAACAGGTGGATCCTGCTCAAATATCATCTTGTACACTGGCGTGAGAAAATGATCTAACAGTTGTGTGATGACTCCTATGAAGCTACATTCAAACAACATTTTACAACAACTATTCACAGAGGTTTTTTCCAATGTTGAGGCCCACTTCAAGCTTGGGAGCTCTTGTTACCTATTCCTTCAACCTGAGATCCAACATGTCAGAACTATTGCATGCTTTTCCTTCACTGGCTAGTTGGTCCACTGCGATCACCTAACTCTACGGGAAGGTCTTCGTGCTTGCTTGGCCATATAAGTGACATGCAAAGATGACAAAGTATTGATACTCCTTGCACAGTATCTTCGTCTTGTAGATCTGGTTAGGTGTCATCCTGAATTTGGCCAGCTCCTTCACCTAGTTCTTCAAGATATCCGTAGAGTTGGCATTGTTCCTGGGTATGCTGAAGTGTGTCTCCATGGCGATCACTAGCTTCGATATATGGTACATATGTTGATAATCCTGTGCCCTAAAGGTAGTAATGTTCATCTCGTTGACTCTGCTCAATGTCATCGTCTTGGGATCAATGTGGGAGATGGTCCAATGTATCATGTTCGCACATGGGAATGTGGGATACTTGCATGCAATCGGGTACAATCCAAACTTGTGAATGTTCACATAGACTTGGAGGTCTTCTAGGTATTCCCTAAATGTGCCTGAAAACACATCACTGACCTCTTTCCTTTCAGCTTGATGTCTTTGTCTACAATCAACTTGGTGTCTTCGTAGATTGGCAAACTTACAGAAACTCGCTTGACTGCTGCTCCAGTTGTACTTCCACCAGTGTCCTTTGATCCTGCTCTCTATGATACCATTGATACCAAAATGGTGAGAAATGGTGAAACACCTACCAAATCTAGAGACATGGTGACATGCATGACAAGAAATCTGTCAGCTAAAACTAAAGCAAACTTGAGGAACGACATGCAACATACCTGACAATTGACTCACAAGGATTACACAATTTTTAGTGATGGGCCAAGAGACTAACTATCGGAACTACACAAAAGGAAATCTAGACTGTTGGGAGGTTGGTTGACTACTGGAATTTCGCAATGCGCAATCCAGACTAGCCTGTTGGGTGCTAGGATTGCGCAATTCCATCTAGTAAGTGTTGCAGGTGATGAGCCCCAGAATTGGGTAACTCATTGAGCTCATTTTGCCTAACTGTTCTTCATCAATCCACCATTTTTCATAGTTTATGCATGTTTTTTGAGTATATTTATGTTAGTTGAATGAATGAGGAGAGTCACTTGACCAAGAAGGCTAACACGTGGTTATTGTAGATTTTTGGACAAATTTTGGACCAAGGCCAAGCAATTATGAACCAGATGACATCCAAGCATGAAGGAACAAGGGTGAGGATTTGTAGGAAGGGTGTCCCCTGCATTAAATGGCCCCTTCCTCAAAACTCCACCCTCAGCTCAGAGTTCAGCAGGCCACCGAAAAGGATTCCCAAAGGCAGCCGAGCAGTTTTGTGTAAAGTGGTTGATCACTGGCAGTTGAGAAGCCGAGCCCCTTGAGTTAAGGAGGGTTGTTGGAGACCCTCGTAGTTCATAAATAGGAAGGCTTCTAGCCTTCGTAGGTTACTTTTTGAACAGTTGTATTTTGCACTATAGTGTTGTTATTCTTTCAGCTCATTTTGTAGCTGTTGTTGTACAACTTTCTTTGTGACATGGTTATTTTTGAGTAATGGAAAGCAACTTTACTTGGCATCAGTTCGGAGCTTTTCTTAGGAGCCTGTAGCTCTTGGGGTTGGGCCCAACCCAAGTGCCAAGGCTTCCTTTGTGTATTGTTATTCGTTTTTAGTGTCTTTGCAAAATAATTTTTGTTAAGTAGATTAAAATCTTGCTTGGTTACCTAGATCATTGTTGATGATTAAAAAGGCTTTTCATGTTCAAATTGATTTGAAAGGTTAATAATAGAGAAGATATTTAGAAAAAGGCTATCAAGCACCTCTAATCTCACCTCTCCCTCAGTGGGACCATGAGATGGGACCAAGGTGACCTTGCTGCCACCAAAAACACTGTCTTTGCTTCATCACGCAATTATTAGTGTTAGATTCTCATTTGCAGAAATTGATACCAGTTGTGGTTACATGCTCAGGTTCAAGATTGCTTAGTTTGCATAGCTATTTCACATGATTTCATTGCAAATAAATTTCTTTTCATTTTCTTTGTTGTTATTTAGGTCGTATTAGGGTAAAGTAGCTAGGTCCTTGATTTTCCAAATCTTTGTTCGTTCAATTTGAGAAATAACTTGCAGAACACCTGTAATACCTCTCTATCTTCATGTACCCCATCAATCCCTCCTTCTCCATCCTCTAACTCAGATTCTTGCCTTACATTTGCCACATTCTCTCGCTTTGCCCTAATTTCCATATTTTTGTGCAACATTGCTCTACCCCTCCTTGAACAAATCCAACCATCCTCACCACTCCTCAGATCCATCCACCAAGTCCTAGACCTCCTCACACTCTCATCGTACCTCCATACCCACTTCTTCACCTTTCTTCCTCCATCAACCCTCCAAAATTACCTTTCGGAACATCCTGTAGAACATCTTGTAGAAATCACAGAGCATCCTGTAGAACCCCTGCAGACTTCCTGTAGAAGCTCACGAAAGCAGTTTCTTGATAGCCAAACTCTGTGAAACTCTCTAGAAGGGTGATAGGGACCCCTTAGGCCCTCTTCTCACCTTCCCAACCTTCTACAAGTGCCTCGCCAGTTCCATTCCTCACCTCACCTCTGTATAGTCAAAAACAGTTAAAGCATGCATGATAATTCTGACAACTTATTCAAAAATACAAAGATATGTTTTTTTCATATGTTACTGTAGAAGTAGCTTAGGCACATGCATTTTATCTTCCTAGAATTCAATGGCATCTCTCTTGGTATCTTTCATCCTCTTTCTTGCATTAGTAGGGCTAGCTAGTAAAATTAGGGTTTTCTAGGGTTTTCATTTCCTTTCAGATTTTCAGTTTCTTTCTGCAAGTATATTAGCTTCCTTTGAGTTAGCTTCCATCCATCAGTTAAAAAGCTTCTTCTCAGAGCTCATAGAAGTTGGCTTAAGCTCCTAGCGAACTTGTGCCAGCTGACCAAGTGACAGCTGCGGCAAGAGCTAGTACTTGTGCATACAGCACCATCGCTTCCAAGTTTGTTACGAACTACCAGGTTGATAAAAGTAAAGAAGGGAGTCCCAGGAGTTGCAGCATTATTGTTGTAATACTGGAGCCCGCCATCTTTTTGGCACCGTTGCCGGGGAAGCGTTAGAGTATTGGTGATTGCTGTTTTTCTTCTATTTTCTACTCAACCTTCTGCTAAGTAGTTTATTTCATTTCCATTCCGTAATTTCATTTCTGCAAGCGTAGATTAGCATTTCAATTCCTCAATTTCAATTCTGCAAGCGTAGATTAGCATTTCAATTCCTCAATTTCAATTCTGCAAGCGTAGACTAGCATTTCATTCCTACAATTTCATTTGAGCAAAATCGATTAGTCCTTTCCTGCTTTTATTTCAACAAGATAGATTTTAGTTAGTTGCAGTTCAATCTATTTCAGTTTTGCAGGTACAAACAGAGAAAAAACAAAAGCAACCAAAAATATTTCATTTCATGCCTCGTAGGAACAGAGATAGCACCGGAAAATTCTTACCCAACACCCCCACCACATCACTGAGTCACCCTTCTCTCTTCTTTGGTGGCAGTGATTCAGAAGAACCTATAGGTGAACCTCCAGAGATATACGAAGATCCTATAACATAAGAAGAGTGAGAGAACATTCCTCTTGAGACCATGGCCGAACACAAAAATGATATAGGAGATGAGGAGAGAATAGAAGGTGCATTTCCCATCTGAGAGACCAACGGAGACATGAAAATGAAGAACATAAGTCCCTCAACCTTACCTCACTTCCATGGATTGAACACTGAAGACCCTGATACCTTCCTATTTGAGCTTTTTGTCTTTTTTCTAACTTATGACTATGCCGAGGATGAGCAAAAGTTGAAACTCTTTCCTTCTACCCTCAAGGATGCAGCACTACGCTGGTTCATGGGGTTACCTGGAAACAGTATCACAACTTGGGCTCAGATGCAATAAGCCTTCCACAACAAATACCGGGACTACTGTAGGTCAAAGGAAACAAAGGGAAAGATCTTTTTGATGACCATGGGAAGTGATGAGTCTTTAGAAGACTACAAGGAAAGGTTCCAACTTAGTTATAAACGGGCCAGGTGCACACTTGACCCTGAATCTCTGAAGCTGGTTTTGCTCCGAGGAGTCCCTAAAGACCTTCTAGATACCCTCCATTTTCTAGCTAGAGGAGACATCTACCAACTGCCTTATGAGGACATAAAGACTGTGTTTAGAAACCATTCTAGGGTGGCTCAGAAAAGAGGTAGGGGGAATCCACTTTTAGCTAGTGCCACCTTCTCCAAGCATGAGTTTGCTAATCAAATGGAAGACCTCAAAAGTGAGATGAGACAGACCATTACCATGCAACTTGATACTTTCCGAATCCAACAGAAGAAAGAGGAAGCTGAGAGGGCTTTGGCCATTTTTTGTCCCAGATGTACAAGGAAGCATCCTAAGAACAAGTGTCCATTGCACTCAGTAGAGGTATGTTTCGTTTGTGAGAAGACCACCCCACAAACCAATGCCCAACCTTACCCAGATTTAAAGCCATGTACCAGGGGACTAAGGCAGCCACTGAACCACTCTACTTCCTCAACCAAAGGAGGTTGCATGGGCCCAGACCTTACCAGTAGGGGATGCAAGGGGCGTCCCAAGCTTATTATAGCCCCAATGAATCCACTCATATACCTTCTTGGGGTCCCCTTGCTCATCCTTCCTGGTCCGCACCTCCTCCGTAGTCTTATCCATCTCAATACCACACTCAACCTACTACTCATTCGTTTCACTCACATGTATAGCCACAACCTTAGTGGAATGCACCTCAGTTGGGGTGGAGGCCCCAATACATACAACTCTCTTACCACCATTCTACCTCCACCACCTGCTCAACCATAACCATTACCTCCTGCTCCTCCAAGACAACCCGAGATGCTTGCTCAACCAAACCCGAACCCCAACAACAGATAGGCCCAGCAGGTATACACTGGGGACACAACCTGCCCTACCTATGTTGTGGAGATCCAGGAGATAAACCTACGATCTGGGAAGGTCCTTCGAGATCGCCAACCTCCTCCCCCGGAGGATGAGGAAGAAAAACAGGAAAGTGAACCTAAATCCATTCCACCCTTTCCTGAGCGACTAACTGTAACCACACAACCAAACCCAGAGGAGACTGAGCTTCTGGGAGAACTTAAGTAGTTGTGTGTGAAAATACCACTTCTCCAGGCCATAAAAGATGTACCAATCTACAACAAATTGATCAAGGAGAAGTGTTTCAGGCACCCCGGTAGGCACAAGAGAGATGCCCCAACTATCAATGTCATAGGACAACTGTCCGATCTAATGTTGGGGCAAGTAATCTATCCAAAATATTTGGACCCTGGGAGTCCTGTAGTTGATGTCCACATCAATGGAACCATAATCCCCCACACCTTGATTGATCTAGGGGCTTCCATTAATGTGATGACCAAGGACACTATGCTTAAACTCAACCTTCAGAGTTCCTTAAGAAAGACCTCGACAGTACTGTAGTTAGCAGACCGCTCCACCGTGACTCCTGAAGGGATTGTGGAATATGTCCTGGTCTCTGTTGACTCTTGGGAGTACCCTGCGGACTTCTTGGTCCTTCAGCTAAGGGAAAAACTCACTGGATACCCCCTCATTTTGGGAAGGCCTTGGTTAGCTACTGCAGATGCTTACATCAGTTGTCGAGCTGGAAGCATGACCATCAAGAATGGGCCTATGTCCAAATAGCTAGTCCTATACCCTCCTGCCCAATCTCTGTTAGAACATGACTTACCACTCTAGTTGGAAGAAGGAGATAAGGACGAGGTCTACTCTGCACCGTTGTGCACAGTAGAAGCCACCAGGGGAGGCCCTCAAACCGAGGATGACCTGATCAAGAATTTGATTCAAAATCCACCTCCTGGTGCACTGTCATTAGAGGAGTTGGTGGAAGGTACCCAAGCCAGCGCCTTAGTGGACCTATGTGTGGTTGATCCGACCTCACCTAGAGTTAAGAATGTGGAATTTGGCCCTGAAAGAACCTTAAATATCAGCTCCTCCCTATCTCCCTCCCAAGAGAAGGAGCTGTGTAGCTTACTGACCAATCATTTGGATGCTTTCGCTTAGAGCTATAAGGAGATGAAAGGAGTCCACCCTTCGATCTGTACCCATCACATTTACATTAAAGAGGATTGTAAACCAGTCAGGCAGCCTTAGAGGAGAATGAATCCAGCCCTTAAAGACATTGTCAAAGAAGAATTGCAAAAGTTGTTGGATGCAGGATTCATCTACCCCATCTCTGACAATGAGTGGGTCTCACCTCTGGTGCTTATGCCCAAGAAAAATGGGAAGTAGAGAATCTGTGTAGATTACCGAGAACTTAACAAATCCACCAAGAAGGACCATTTCCCTTTGCCTTTCATAGATCAAGTGTTGGATGGACTGGCAGGGAAGAAGTTCTTCTCTTTCCTAGATGGGTTCAACGGGTATAATCATATCCAAATCATCCCAGAAGACCAAGATAAGACCACCTTCACTTGTCCATGGGGTACCTTTGCCTACCGGGTCCTTCCCTTTGGGCTATGCAACGCTCCTGCCACTTTCCAAAGAGCAGTATTGAGCATATTTGCGGAACTGTTTCACGATTCGGTGGAGATCTACATGGATGACTTTACTCCTTATGGGTCCAACTTCTAAGAAGAGTTGACTAACATGGGAAAAGTTTTAACCAAGTGTATTGAGATGAACCTGTCCCTTAGTCCTGAAAAATGTGAATTCCTGATGACTGAAGGGACCGTGCTAGGTCATACAATTTCTCAGCAAGGATTATAGGTGGATCCTAACAAAATTGTTATCATCCAAAAGGTTCCACCTCCTCAAAAGGTAAGAGATGTTTAGAGTTTTCTAGGCTTAGCAAGATATTATAGAAGATTCATTAAAGATTTCAGTAAGCTAGCCTCGCCATTGTTTGGCATATTAGGGAAAGATGTTGAGGTTAAATGGACTGACGACTGTCAAGGGGCTCTGGATGAGTTGAAAGGTAAACTGGTGTCTGCCCTGATTTTGAGAGTTCCAAACTGGGCCCTACCATTCCACATCCACATTGATGCCTCAAACAAAGCCATAGGGGCAGCCTTAGGAAACATTGAGGAGAAACTACCATATGCCATATACTTTGTTAGCAAAAACCTGTCCAAGGTAGAGATGAACTATACTGTAACCGAAAAATAATTCTTGGCTGTAGTCCATTCCCTAAACAAGTTCAGACACTACATCACTGGTTATCAAACGTTCGTACACACTGATCATGCTGCGATTAGATATTTAATGAATAAGCCTGATGTAAATTTCCATATCATTAGATGGTTACTTTTGTTGTAGTAGTTTGATTTGACTATTGTTGACAAGCCAGGTAAGGAAAATGTTGTTGCTGACTTCCTGTCTAGATTGGATTTTCCTACAAGTGAAGAAGGGACAGTGGATGACCAGATGCCAGATGAACACCCGTTTGCTATCTCAGTACTCTCTCCATGGTTTGCTGATATAGCAAATTACTTGGTCTCAGCACAATTCCCTCCGCATCTATCCTCAAAGGAGAAGAGAAGAATTGTGAGGAAGAGTGCCCCATTCACTTGGATCGGGGGCAACTTGATTAAACTTGCCCTAGGTTAGATCTTGAGGCGTTGTGTTAGGGAGGAGGAAGTCTTTGACATCCTCCTAACCTGTCACGATGGGCCCTGTGGAGGCGACTTTGTAGCAAAAAGGACTGCCTTCAAAATTCTACAGGTAGGCTACTATTGGCCTACTCTTCATCAAGATGTAAGAAGATACATCAGCCAGTGTGACCGATGTCAGAGGATGGGGAAACCGACTCCAAGCGATGAAATTCCCCTCCAACCTCAAGTGACCTTCGAGCCATTTGAGAAGTGGGGCATGGATTTTGTGGGTCCTATCAACCCTCCTTCAAAGAAAAGGTCTTACATCATTGTGTGCATCAACTACTTGACAAAGTGGGCAGAAATAAAAGCAATCAAGGCAGCGACAGAAGAAAAAGTGGCTGAATTTTTAAGGGAAAATATCTTCTACAAGTTTGGCTACCCAAGAGAGTTAGTCACCGATCGAGGAAGCCAGTTCACATCTAACTTGATTGAAGACCTGCTTGCTCATCACAAGATCAAGCACAAAACTTCCACCCCATATCACCCATAGGAAAATGGGTAGGTGGAAGTCACTAATAGAGCGTTGGAGGAGATTTTGACTAAGGTGGTGAGCAGCAGTAGAAAGGATTGGGCTGATTGCTTGGTTGAGGCCACTTGGGCCTACAACACCAATTGGAAAACTACAACAGGTTTCACACCTTATGAGTTGGTCTAGGGGAAGAAAGCTTTGATGTCCATAGAGTTCGAGTACAACACATTGAGGGTGGCCGCTCAGCTGGACTTAGATCTCAGCCATGCTCAACGTGAAAGATTACTGCAGCTGAATGGATTAGATGAACAGAGAATGTAGGCCCTCCTCCACTCAGAAGTAGTTCAAATCCAGAGGAATATATGGCATGACCGACACCTTAATGAAAAGCAATTCCATCCAAGAGATTTGGCGTTGCTGTATGACTCAAGATACAGGGATTTCAAAGGGAAGCTGAGGACAAGATGGTTAGGACCATATATAGTGGAAGGATGCAACGACAATGGTTCAGTCCTTATCAAGACCATTGATGAAGAAGCCATCCCCATGCTTGTAAATGGGCATCGATTGAAAATCTACAAGAAATCCCTTTCGAGGTAGGAGTTCATTAAAACTTTGGACAAATCAATGCTGGTAGTGGAGTAGGGCCCTGCCTCTATTCCACCCACACCTTGATCATCAAAAATAAGAAAAAAAAGAAATGTAATAAAAATATCCTTCGGTGAAAACCTCTTTGAGGTGCCCAGGGCAGACAGTGAGGGTGAAAACCTCATGGAGGCGCCCCAACAGTCTCTCTCAAAAAAAAAAAAAAAGGGAGAAAGAAAAAGACAGGCCTAATCTCTGTAAAATAATTGTAGGTTGCAGGGAATACATTGCAGGTAAGGAGGGTCACGCAAAATGAGGATAGGGGTCCGTACTAGGCTACAAGACATCCCTACAGACACTCCCTCCATGACCACTCACCTTTCCTAGGATTTGATCACATTCAGGTTGAGATTCCACCTTCTACAGGAAGTTTTGTATTTCTACAGGAAACATCCTGTAGAACCTTCGGGCAAGCCAAATTCGATTTTCGAAGGGAATCTGAAGGTTGGAATCTGTTTGTTAGGCCTGCAGCCACCCCTGTTTCCACCCATCACCATATGGCACCCTGTTCCATCTCCTTACACCTCCGTCACCCACCTGGTTATGTGTTCCTGCACAGTCATACAAGAAACCCTGTTTGCCTCAGATTGACAGCAAGAATTTTTAAGTGACAAGTCAAACAACAAAGTCTCACACACTCTACCTGTCCAAGCTCCATTTAGATTCTTCATCAACGAATCCTGCCCTCGTTAGCAATATAGCCCTGCTCGGTTAGCCTGGATCCCAGGAGGAGAAGCAGCTACAGGACATCCTACAGGAATCCTGTGGCAGCTAATCCCTCTGGAATACATACTCTAGAGGCAGGGACAGTCGAAATTAACTCAGGGAACATTCAAAAGGCTCCTCTTGGACGTGAGAACATCCTCGGCAGCAGAAGCCAAACAGAACCTGTGGATGCAGCGTTGACAACCGAAGGATCAGGTCCCAAAATCCATGCATACAGCATCAACAAATGAAGGAATGGGTTCTAACACCCATGCACGAGGCAGTAGAAAGCGAAGCAATGGTTCCAAGACCCGAAGTCTGCATAATGCGTCCACGGCCATGTAGGTAAGTTTCTAAACTCATTCATCAATTGCATAAACTATATTTCGAAAACTGTATGTCTGTGAAAATGGTTCGGATTGAACGGGATTGGTGGCCAGTTAACTGCCACCCTCAGCCAGTTAAAAGCTTCGTGGGATCCGAACAAGCTCAGTTACGTTCAAAATTGCCAAAGAGCTGTGCAGCCAACACATGTGGAGTGTCTAGTCGGGGAAAATCATCGAGATTGGCAGTGGTGGCGACGGTTAATGGCAAAGGGGAGGTTATGGCAACCAGGGACACGAAGAGAAACGATGGCCATGACATTGGATTAATGGTTTGGTCTAGCCACCTCACCCCCTCACCACGAATTGCACTGCAGTTAAAAAATGCTTGGCTGAAGACTTTCACCACCCGCTGTTCATTTGCACTTGTAACGTCCTCGGCCGAAGTACGCATCCTCTAGTTCCAGAATCTATTAACCCGTCACCCTCCACCGAGCTTTTCGGCCTGTTTCAAAAATATCCCGTGTACCGGGCTCGTTCAGAGGCATAGTGACATCATACAGAAGCCAGCAAGAGTTCTACAGGAAGAGGCTCTACAAGAAGTACGGCACAGTTTTCCGGAGCAGGGAAGCCTGGACTTTTCTTCGTCGAATTTGGAGTTCCAAGAGAGGTAGGCTCGAAAACACTCTTCCATGCATGATATGTTTCGAAAAAGTGGTGAAATGAACTGTCTTGAATTGGAGGGTCAGAGACAAGTCTGCCTGTGTGTTGAAAATAGTAGTTTGCCTGTGTGTTGCACGGAATTTCTCAGTCATTTCTGCATCAAAACTCTCCTCCACAGTTCCTGTTAACAAAATTTTCCTATAGGAAAGATATGCAACTGTGAGGGCTAGCTTGTGTATGAAGAATGTGAATTTACATGGTTGTATGTATGCTGGGGATGGAAATTGAGCTCTGTACTCTGTCTGTGGAAACCCAATTTTTCCTTTCATAAACAGACAGCCGAGTTTTGGGTAGCAACAACCTTAAAACTATGGAATTGGTGCTAATTAAAATTTGAACACCCGAGAGACCCTTGTTTGAAGTTCAAGGGAGGAAACCATAAACAACATTCCCTTTTTTGATCAGAGCATCACACAGGGCACTCTCACCATGCCAGGGGGTTTATCAGGAAAGAACCCTCAGATCCCAGTAAATTGTGTGAGCATCCTGAGGTGGTGAGCCTCTTCACCCGTGCCAATTGGATGACCTTTTGTGACAAAATTCAGGGTCATGACGATGAGATAACGGAGGAATTTTTAATGTCTCTACAACCTGAATTGAAGACATAGGCCACAGTGAATTTCAGAGGGCTGACCCTAATGCTTACCCCTGAGCTCATTAGTCGAGTTACTGGTCTACCATTAGGGATACCTTGGAGGAAAGAGGAGAGGGCATTGGGCCAAAAAGCCAAGAAAGCATTCTTCCTACCCAAGGAACATCCTACAGAACACAAGAATGGGATCAGGAGAGCCAGCTTACATCCTCTTTGGAGCGAAGTTAGTTTCCAAATCATGAAATACATTACCTGTGAAGGGAGGTTCAACATTGTCTATGGCTATCATTTCAGGTTGTTGAGTGAACTAAGACATGTAATGGATTTACCTCAAGAAAAGAAGTTGAGCATCCCCTATTTTCTTCTACAATCATTAATTGAACGTGGCATGAAATTGAAGGAAGGGACACCGGATCAGTTAGCCCATCATGGGGGCTCATTAAACTTTTAGTGGAAGATGCCCTCCACACCTACATTGTCCCCCTCTCTTGGGAGATTTTCCGAAACATGTCCAAAGATGACGATATTCGAATTCTGGCCGAGGAGCTCACCTCATCCAACAATGAAGAAGGGGAACACATTGAAGTAGGATAGAAGACCAATGGTAAAGAAACACAGGGCAAACAAACACAAAAAGGACAGAAAGAGGAAAGGGGAAAGGGCCAAATTGCTGAGCCTAAAACTGTGGGAGGAACAATGGCACAAACACCCTGGGAGAAACGATTGCAAAGTAGAGCAGAGAGGACTGAAAAAGTCCAAAGGAGGGAACAATCAAGGCAACCACACATAAATTAAAAGGAAAGACACATCCAGCCAAGCAGACCAAAATGGTTGAAACCAAACTTTCTACAAGAAGCATGAAAATAGTTGACACCGGACTTTCTACAGGAAGCATGAAAATAGTTGACATAGGACTTTCTACAGGAAGCATGAAAATAGAGCAGCAAAAGGAGAAATCACCTGAGATTTTGGCCAGGGAGGCAGCAGCTATGCTGGCTGCCTTAAGCACATCTCCAAAACAAAAAGGGAAGCGAAAAAAGGAGCTCTCCATGTACTTTAAGGCAAGAAGGAGCACACAGATAAAAGCTGGCAGACCCCAGCCACAGTCAAAGGAGCCAATTACGATTGAGGACACCATAGCTAAACAAAAGGAAAAGTCTCCTTCAAAGGCATCCATCACCTATGAACGAGGAAGCCTGAAAACATCCACATGGAAAAACAGGATTAAAATGATGGACACAAAGACATCTCTACAGGAATCCGAGACAGTTCTATAGGAAACGCTGGCTAAGCTAAAGGAGACCGAGGAATTGGAAGAAAAGGTAGCTAAATCATCATAGGAAGAAGAAAAGACTAAGAACATTTTAGAACCAAGCCCCCAACCTAGCTTGGGCTCCTGCTATAACCTGTTATAGGTCGGAAAGATAATTCCCCAAAAATTCGGAGTGCCACTTTTCTTTGCACTTGAAGAAGAGAGAGTGAGGACCCACACTTGGATGAACATTGCCAAGTCCAAGGGTGTGGCAGACATAGGTCCTGTGGAAGAACAACTCAAGGAATCAAGAAAGGAATTGGCTATGGTAAGGCATGTGGAAAGCAGTCAGCGGGCTAGGCTACAGGAAGAAAACGAGCTACTTAAACAACGCTACAGCTACAGGGACACTATAAGGAAGCTAGGCCCCACATCTTGGGAGAACAGTGGCAATAGGAAAAGTCCACAGCAGACAAAGAAACCCCTGATGAACAGTAGAGAAGAGATGGGCTGCAGACTAAAATTGAGGCACTAACTAGACATCTACAGGAGAAGGAATTGCAAGCAACACAGGAGATACAATCTCTAAGGCAACAGGTACAAGAGAAGGAAGCCCAAATGGCCTGCATGGCTAGATGGGCAGTAGAGGCCATGCAGTGTAGGAAACCTGCCAAATCATATGCCTTATACCTTAAGGATCAATGGTTGCAGTTCCATATTAACACCTTGGCCCAAAGGGGCACCACTCCATTTCAAAACTACAATAAATTCATGGCTTTATGTGACAGTAGCTCATCAGAGGACAAGGCCAAATTATTAGAGTTCTACCTACATAACTTGTCCCTTCCCAACATGAATTTATGGAACCCCAACGCTGTGGTAGGAGATGTGCAACTTATTGCCATGGCCTCTTGCCTAAATCATGAAGAAAAGAGAGCAGCGGAGGTCAAGAATGTTATGGACAGGGAACTAAGGGAACCACTAATGATCAGAGCAGAGCTAGAGGATCCCTCCGCATTAATATATGCCCACCAACACTTGGCCAATAACTCTTAGGCCCTACCAGATTACATTGAACAACAAGCTCAAGCCATAGCCCATTTTGAGGACATGGAGAGACTGTTGGGGGATAACTGTGTTCATGCTTGCACGTGGAGGTGGAACACATTGTCCCACAGCCTAAAAATAAGAGAATACCACTCCCCAACAAGGATGAGGGAGGCCTTTGCAAGAATACCCCTCTACAAACATTCCATACAGAATCTTCAGGCCAACTGGATCGGCCTAAACTTTAGTCCTCCCTTGCTTTTGGGGCTGCTGGAAGGAGTCAAAGAAGAGGAGGAACACAAGTAGTGGGAAGAAGTGGAAAGAAAAGTAGGATTTCATGACCGTGAAGAAGATATCACCTCGGAGGCCTGGGATGTGAGAGAGGCGGTCAAGGCAATCAAGGATGATGAGCTGGATTAGTTTCTCAGAGGATGAGCAACCCATTCAGCAGGGGGGTGATGATGAGCTCCGGAATCGGGTAACTTATTGGGCCCATTTTGCCTAACTGTTCTTTGTCAATCCACCATTTTTCATAGTTTATGCATGTTTTTTTAGTATATTTATGTTAGTTGAACGAATGAGAATAGTCACTTGACCAAGAAGGCTAACACATGGTTATTGCAGATTTTTGGACAAATTTTGGACCAAGGCCAAGCAATTATGAGCCAGATGATAGCCAAGAATGAAGGAACAAGGGTGAGGATTCATAGTAAGGGTGTCCCCTGGATTAAATGGCCCCTTCCTCGAAATCTCCACCCTCAACTCAGAGTTCCGCAGGCCACCGAAAAGGATTCCCAAAGGCAGCCGAGCAGTTTTGTGTAAAGTGGCTGATCACTGGCAGTTTGAGCAGCCGAGCCCCTTGAGTTAAGGAGGGCTATTGGAGACCCTCGTAGTGCATAAATAGGAAGGCTTCTAGCCTTCGTAGGTTACTTTTTGAACGGTTGTATTTTGCACTATAGTGTTGTTATTCTTTCAACTCATTTTGTAGTTGCTGCTGTACAACTTTCTTTGTGACATGGTTATTTTTGAGTAATGGAAAACAACTTTATTTGGAATCAGTTCTCAGCTTTTCTTAGGAGCCTATAGCTCTTGGGGTTGGGCCCAACCCAAGTGCCAAGGCTTCCTTTGTGTACTGTTATTTGTTTTTAGTGTCTTTGCAAAATAATTTCTGCTAAGTAGATTAAAGCCTTGCTTGGTTACCTAGATAATTGTTGATGATTAAAAAGGATTTTCATGTTCAGGTTGATTTGATAGGTTAATAACAGAGAAGATCTTC
Organism: Pinus taeda; assembly: GCA_000404065.3. Taxonomy (NCBI): domain Eukaryota; kingdom Viridiplantae; phylum Streptophyta; class Pinopsida; order Pinales; family Pinaceae; genus Pinus; species Pinus taeda. The sequence continues at coordinate 66,871 of APFE031370072.1, read as the reverse complement.
AGAAAAAGGCTATCAAGCACCTCTAATCTCACATCTCCCTCAGTGGGACCATGAGCTGGGACCAAGGTGACCTTGCTGCCACCAAAAACATTGTCTTTGCTTCATCATTCAATTATTAGTGTTAGATTCTCATTTGCAGAAGTTGATACCAATTGTGGTTACATGCTCAGGTTCATGATTTCTTAGTTTGTATAGCTATTTCACATCATTTAGTTGCAACTAAATTTATGTTCATATTTTTGCTTTTATTTAGGTCATATTAGGGTAAAGTAGCTAGGTCCTTGATTTTCCAAATCGTTGTTCGTTCAGTTTGAGAAATAACTTGTAGAGGACATGTAATACCTCTCTATCTGCCCGTGCCCCATCAATCCCTCCTCCTTCATCCTCTAACTCAGATTCTTGCCTTACATTTTCCACATTCTCTCGCTTTGCCCTAATTTCCATATTTTTGTGCAACATTGCTCTACCCCTCCTTGAACAAATCCAACCATCCTCACCACTTCGTAGCTCCATCCACCAAGTCCTGGACCTCCTCACGCCCTCATTTCACCTCCATACCCACTTCTTCACCTTTACTCCTCCATCAACCCTCCAAAATTACCTTTCGGAACATCCTGTAGAACATCCTCTAGAAATTACAGAACATCCTGTAGAACATCCTCTAGAAATTACAGAACATCCTGTAGAACCCGTGCAGACTTCCTATAGAAGCTCACAAAAGCAGTTTCTTGATAGCCAAACTCTGTGAAACTCTCTAGAAGGGTGCTAGGGACCCCTTAGGCCCTCTTCTAACCTTCCCAACCTCCTACAAGTGCCTCGCCAGTTCCATTCCTCACCTCTCCTCTGCATAGTCAAAAACAGTTAAAGCATGCATGATAATTCTGACAACTTATTCAAAAATATAAAAAGATGTTTTTTCCAGATGTTACTGTAGAATTAGCTTAGAAACATGCATTTTATCTTCCTATAAGTCAATGGCATCTCTCTCGGTAGCTTTCATCCTCTTTCTTACATTAGTAGGGCTAGCTGGTAAAATTAGGGTTTGCTAGGGTTTACATTTCCTTTCAGCTTTTCAGTTTCTTTCCGCAAGTAGATTAGCTTCCTTTGAGTTAGCTTCCATCCATCAGTTAAAAATCTTCTTCTCAAAGCTCATAGAAGTTGGCTTAAGCTCCTAGCGAACTTGTGCCAGCTGACGAAGTGATAGCCACAGCAAGAGCTAGTACTTGTGCATACAACACTGTCGCTTCCAAGTTTGTTATGAACTACCAGGTTGATAAAAGAAAATAAGGGAGTCCCAGAAGTTGCAACATTATTGCTGCAATACTGGAGCCTACCAGTAGGCTCAAGGACTACATTACACAATTTTTTGGGGCAGCAGTCACTACCTCTCAGAATTGTGCAAGGCAATACTGGAGGACATTCACGAGCAAAAAATATGGATCTTCTAGGAGGAAGACAGATCCCTCCCTCTCTGAATTGTGCAATGTTGTCTTGGGGAGGTAAAGTCTGGGCCAAGGATGCACACACCCACTGACAGGGAACTAAAAACAAAGGAAGATGTGAATGCATGGTGATACTGAGTGTAAGCAGAGGTGAATGATCATGCATTGAAACAGTGAATGCAAGATTCAGAAAACGAAACAAGATGCATGTGTGTGAGATGAGTCACTGTAAAATAATTGCAGGTTGCAGGTACATTGCAGGTAAGGAGGGTCACGCAAAACGAGGATAGGGGTTCGTAATAGGCTACAGGACATCCCTACAGACACTCCCTCCATGACCACTCACCTTTCCTAGGATTTGATCACATTCAGGTTGAGATTCCACCTTCTACAGGAAGTTCTAGGCTTTCTACAGGAAGTTTTGTATTTCTATAGGAAACATCCTGTAGAACCTTCAGGCAAGCCAAATTTGATTTTGGAAGGGCATCTAAAGGTTGGAATCTGTTTGTTAGGCCTGCAGCCACACCTGTTTCCACCCATCACCATATGGCACCCTGTTCCATCTCCTTACACCTCCATCACCCACCTGGTTATGTGTTCCTACACAGTCATACAAGAAACCCTGTTTGCCTCAGATTGACAACAAGAATTTTTAAGTGAAAAGTCAAACAACAAAGTCTCGCACACTCTACCTGTCCAAGCTCCATTTAGATTCTTCATCAACGAATCCTACCCTCGTTAGCAATATAGCCCTGCTCGGTTAGCCTGCATCCCAAGAGGAGAAGAAGCTACAGGACATCCTACAGGAATCCTGTGGCAGCTAATCCCTCTGGAATACATACTCTAGAGGCAGGGACAGTCGAAATCAACTCAGGGAACATTCAAAAGGCTCCTCTTGGACGTGAGAACATCCTATGCAGCCGAAGCCAAACAGAACCTGTGCATGCAGCGTTGGCAACCGAAGGATTAGGTCCCAAAATCCATGCATACAACATCAACAAATGAAGGAATGATTTCTAACACCCATGCACGAGGCAGTAGAAAGCGAAGCAATGGTTCCAAGACCCGAAGTCTGCATAATGCGTCCATAGCCATTCAGGTAAGTTTCTAAACTCATTCATCAATTGCATAAACTATATTTCGAAAATTGCATGTCTGTGAAAATGGTTCGGATTGAACGGGATTCGTGGCCAGTTAACCACCACCCTCAACCAGTTACATAGCTTCGTGGGATCCGAACAAGCTCAGTTACATTCAAAATTGCCAAAGAGCTATGTAGCCAACACATGTGGAGTGTCTAGTCGGGGAAAATCGTCGAGACTGGCAGTGGTGGCGGCGGTTAATGGCAAAGGGGAGGTTATGGCAACCAGGGACACGAAGAGAAACGATAGCCATGACGTTGGATTAATGGTTTGGTCTAGCCACCTCACCCCCTCAGCATGAATTGCGCCGCAGTTAAAAAATGTTTGGCTGAAGACTTTCACCACCCACTGTTCATTTGCACTTGTAACGTCCTCGGCCGAAGTACGCATCCTCTAGTTCCAGAATCTATTAACCCGTCACCCTCCACCGAGCTTTTCGGCCTGTTTCAAAAATCTCCTGTGTACCGGGCTCGTTCAGAGGCACAGTGACATCATACAGAAGCTGGCAAGAGTTCTACAGGAAGAGGCTCTACAAGAAGTACGGCACAGTTTTCCAGAGTAGGGAAGCCTGGACTTTTCTTCGTCGAATTTGGAGTTCTGAGAGAGGTAGGCTCAAAAACACTCTTCCATGCATGGTATGTTTCGAAAAAGTGGTGAAATGAACTGTCTTGAATTGGAGGGTCAGAGACAAGTCTGCCTGTGTGTTGAAAATAGTAGTTTGCTTGTGTGTTGCACGGAATTTCTGAGTCGTTTCTGCATCAAAACTCTCCTCCACAGTTCCTGTTAACAAAATTTTCCTATAGGAAAGATATGCAACTGTGAGGGCTAGCTTGTGTATGAAGAATGTGAATTTACATGGTTGTATGTATGTTGGGGATGGAAATTGAGCTCTGTACTCTGTCTGTGGAAACCCAATTTTTCCTTTCATAAACAGACAGCCGAGTTTTGGGTAGCAACAAACATAAAACTATGGAATTGGTGCTAATTAAAATTTGAACACCCCAGAGACCCTTGTTTGAAGTTAAAGGGAGGAAACCATAAACAACATTCCCTTTTTTTATCAGAGCATCACACAGGGCACCCTCACCATGCCAGGCGGTTTATCAGGAAAGAACCCTCAGATCCCAGTACATTGTGTGAGCATCCTGAGGTGGTGAACCTCTTCACCCGTGCCAATTGGATGACCTTTTGTGACAAAATTCATGGTCATGACGATGAGATAACGGAGGAATTTTTAATGTCTCTACAACCTGAATTGAAGACATAGGCCACAGTGAATTTCAGAGGGCTGACCCTAAAGCTTACCCCTGAGCTCATTAGTCGAGTTACTCGTCTACCATTAGGGATACCTTGGAGGAAAGAGGAGAGGGCATTGGGCCAAAAAGCCAAGAAAGCATTCTTCCTACCTGAGGAACATCCTACTGAAGAAAAGAATGGGATCAGGAGAGCCACCTTACATCCTCTTTGGAGCGAAGTTAGTTTCCAAATCATGAAATACATTACCTGTGAAGGGAGGTTCAACATTGTCTATGGCTATCATTTCAGGTTGCTGAGTGAACTAAGACATGTAATGGATTTACCTCCAGAAAATAAGTTAAGCATCCCCTATTTTCTTCTGCAATCATTAATTGAATGTGGCATGAAATTGAAGGAAGGGACACCGGATCAGTTAGCCCATCATGGGGGCTCATTAAACTTTTAGTGGAAGATGCCCTCCACACCTACACTGTCCCCCTCTCTTGGGAGATTTTCCGAAACATGTCCAAAGATGACGATATTCGAATTATGGCCGAGGAGCTCACCTCATCCAGCAATGAAGAAGGGGAACACACTGAAGTAGGAGAGAAGACTAGTGGTAAAGAAACACAGGGCAAACAAACACAAAAAGGACAGAAAGAGGAAAGGGGAAAGGGCCAAATTGCCGAGCCTAAAACTGTGGGAGGAACAATGGCACAAACACCCTGGGAGAAACAATTGCAGAGTAGAGCAGAGAGGACTGAAAAAGTCCAAAGGAGGGCACAACAAAGGAAACCACACATAAATTAAAAGGAAAGACACATCCAGCCAAGCAGACCAAAATGGTTGACACCAGACTTTCTACAAGAAACATGAAAACAGTTGACACCGGACTTTCTACAGGAAGCATGAAAATAGTTGACATAGGACTTTCTACAGGAAGCATGAAAATAGAGCAGCAAAAGGAGAAATCACCTGAGATTTTGGCCAGGGAGGCAGCAGCTATGTTGGCTGCCTTAAGCACATCTCCAAAACAAAAAGGGAAGCGAAAAAAGGAGCTCTCCATGTACTTTAAGGCAAGAAGGAGCACGCAGATAAAAACTGGCAGACCCCAGCCATAGTCAAAGGAGCCAATTACGATTGAGGACACCATAGCTAAACAAAAGGAAAAGTCTCCTTCAAAGGCATCCATCACCTATGAACGAGGAAGCCTGAAAACATCCACTTGGAAAAACAGGATTAAAATGATGGACACAAAGACATCTCTACAGGAAGCCGAGACAGTTCTATAGGAAACGTTGGCTAAGCTAAAGGAGACCGAGGAATTGGAAGAAAAGGTAGATAAATCATCATAGGAAGAAGAAAAGACTAAGAACATTTTAGAACAAAGCCCTCAACCTAGCTTGGGCTCCTACTATAACCTGTTAGAGGCCGGAGAGATAATTCCCCAAAAATTCGGAGTGCCACTTTTCTTTGCACTTGAAGAAGAGAGAGTGAGGACCCACACTTGGATGAAGATCGCCAAGTCCAAGGGTGTGGCAGACATAGGTCCCCTGGAAGAATAACTCAAGGAGGCAAGAAAGGAATTGGCTATTGTAAGGCATGTGGAAAGCAGTCAGCGGGCTAGCCTACAGGAAGAAAACGAGCTACTTAAACAACAGCTACATCTACAGGGACACTATAAGGAAGCTAGGCCCCACATCTTGGGAGAACAGCGGCAACAGGAAAATTCCACAATAGACAAAGAAACCCCTAATGAACTGTAGAGAAGAGATGGGCTGCAAACTAAAATTGAGGCACTAACTAGACATCTACACGAGAAGGAATTGCAAGCAACACAGGAGATACAATCTCTAAGGCAACAGGTACAAGAGAAGGAAGCCCAAATGGCCTGCATGGCTAGATGGGAAGTAGAGGCCATGCAGTGTAGGCAACCTGCCAAATCATATGCCTTATACCTTAAGGATCAATGGTTGCAGTTCCAGATTAACACCTTGGCCCAAAGGGGCACCACTCCATTTCAAAACTACAATAAATTCATGGCTTTATGTGACAGTAGCTCATCAGAGGACAAGGCCAAATTATTAGAGTTATACCTACATAACTTGTCCCTTCCCAACATGAATTTATGAGACCCCAACGCTGTGGTAGGAGATGTGCAACTTATGGTCGTGGCCTCTTGCCTAAATCATGAAGAAAAGAGAGCAGCAGAGGTCAAGAATGTTATGGACAGGGAACTAAGGGAACCACTAATGATCAGAGCAGAGCTAGAGGATCCCTCCGCATTAATATATGCCCACCAACACTTGGCCAATAGCTCTTAGGCCCTACCAGATTACATTGAACAACAAGCTGAAGCCATAGCCCATTTTGAGGACATGGAGAGACTGTTGGGGGATAACTGTGTTCATGCTTGCACGTGGAGGTGGAACACATTGTCCCACAGCCTAAAAATAAGAGAATACCACTCCCCAACAAGGATGAGGGAGGCCTTTGCAAGTGTACCCCTCTACAAACAGTTCATATAGAATCTTCAGGCCAACTGGATCGGCCTAAAATTTAGTCCTCCCTTGCTTTTGGGGCTGCTGTAAGGAGTCAAAGAAGAGAAGGAACACAAGTAGTGGGAAGAAGTGGAAAGAAAAGTAGGATTTCATGACTGTGAATAAGATATCACCTCGGAGGCCTGGGATGTGAGAGAGGCAGTCAAGGCAATCAAGGATGATGAGCTAGATTAGTTGCTTAGAGGATGAGCAACCCATTCAGCAGGGGGGTAATGATGAGCCCCGGAATTGGGTAACTTATTGGGCTCATTTTGCCTAACTGTTCTTTGTCAATCCACCATTTTTCATTGTTTATGCATGTTTTTTGAGTATATTTATGTTAGTTGAACGAATGAGGATAGTCACTTGACCAAGAAGGCTAACACGTGGTTATTGCATATTTTGGACAAATTTTGGACCAAGGCCAAGCAATTATGACCCAGATGATAGCCAAGCATGAAGGAACGAGGGTGAGGATTCATAGTAAGGGTGTCCCCTGGATTAAATGGCCCCTTCCTCGAAATCTCCACCCTCAGCTCGGAGTTCAGCAGGCCACCGAAAAGGATTCCCAAAGGCAGCCGAGCCGTTTTGTGTAAAGTGGCTGATCACTGGCACTTTGAGCAGCCGAGCCCCTTGAGTTAAGGAGGGATGTTGGAGACCCTCGTAGTGCATAAATAGGAAGGCTTCCAGCCTTCGTAGGTTACTTTTTGAACAATTGTATTTTGCACTATAGTGTTGTTATTCTTTCAGCTCATTTTGTAGCTGCTGCTGTACAACTTTCTTTGTGACATGGTTATTTTTTAGCAATGGAAAACAACTTTATTTGGAATCAGTTCTGAGCTTTTCTTAGGAGCCTGTAGCTCTTGGGGTTGGGCCCAACCCAAGTTCCAAGGCTTCCTTTGTGTAATGTTATTTGTTTTTAGTGTCTTTGCAAAATAATTTCTGCTAAGTAGATTAAAGTCTTGCTTGGTTACCTAGATCATTGTTGATGATTAAAAAGGATTTTCATGTTCAGGTTGATTTGATAGGTTAATAACAGAGAATATCTTCAAAAAAAGGCTATCAAGCACCTCTGATCTCACATCTCCCTCAGTGGGACCATGAGCTGGGACCAAGGTGACCTTGCTGCCACCAAAAACACTGTCTTTGCTTCATCATTCAATTATTAGTGTTAGATTCTCATTTGCAGAAGTTGATACCAATTGTGGTTACATGCTCAGGTTCATGATTGCTTAGTTTGTATAGCTATTTCACATCATTTTGTTGCAACTAAATTTATGTTCATATTCTTTGCTGTTATTTAGGTCATATTAGGGTAAAGTAGCTAGGTCCTTGATTTTCCAAATCGTTGTTCGTTCAGTTTGAGAAATAACTTGTAGAGCACATGTAATACCTCTCTATCTGCCCGTGCCCCATAAAACCCTCCTCCTTCATCCTCTAACTCAGATTCTTGCCTTACATTTGCCACATTCTCTCGCTTTGCCCTAATTTCCATATTTTTGTGAAACATTGCTCTACCCCTCCTTGAACAAATCCAACCATCCTCACTACTTCGTAGCTCCATCCACCAAGTCCTGGAGCTCCTCACACCCTCATCTCACCTCCATACCCACTTATTCACCTTTACTCCTCCATCAACCCTCCAAAATTACCTTTCGGAACATCCTGTAGAACATCCTCTAGAAATTACAGAACATCCTGTAGAACCTGTGCAGACTTCCTATAGAAGCTCACGAAAGCAGTTTCTTGATAGACAAACTCTGTGAAACTCTCTAGAAGGGTGCTAGGGACCCCTTAGGCCCTCTTCTCACCTTCCCAACCTCCTACAAGTGCCTCGCCAGTTCCATTCCTCACCTCTCCTCTGCATAGTCAAAATCAGTTAAAGCATGCATGATAATTCTGACAACTTATTCAAAAATACAAAAAGATGTTTTTTCCAGATGTTACTGTAGAATTAGCTTAGAAACATGCATTTTATCTTCCTAGAAGTCAATGGCATCTCTCTCGGTAGCTTTCATCCTCTTTCTTACATTAGTAGGGCTAGCTGGTAAAATTAGGGTTTGCTAGGGTTTACATTTCCTTTCAGCTTTTCAGTTTCTTTCCGCAAGTAGATTAGCTGCCTTTGAGTTAGCTTCCATCCATCAGTTAAAAAGCTTCTTCTCAGAGCTCATAGAAGTTGGCTTAAGCTCCTAGCAAACTTGTGCCAGCTAACGAAGTGATAGCCACAGCAAGAGCTAGTACTTGTGCATACAACACTGTCGCTTCCAAGTTTGTTATGAACTACCAGGTTGATAAAAGTAAATAAGGGAGTCCCAGAAGTTGCAACATTATTGCTGCAATACTGGAGCCCACCAGTAGGCTCAAGGACTGCATTACACAATTGTTTGGGGCAGCAGTCACTACCTCTCAGAATTGCGCAAGGCAATACTGGAGGACATTCACGAGCAAAAAATATGGATCTTCTAGGAGGAAGACAGATCCCTCCCTCTCTGAATTGTGCAATGCTGTCTTGGAGAGGTAAAGTATGGGCCAAGGATGCACACACCCACTAACAGGGAACTAAAAACAAAGGAATATGCGAATGCATGGTGATACTGAGTGTAAGCAGAGGTGAATGATCGTGCATTGAAACAGTGAATGCAAGATTCAGAAAACGAAACAACATGCATGTGTGTGAGATGAGTCACTGAATCAGTGGTCATTCGTGTAAAATAGTGTCATGCATGCGACATCAGTGAGATGCTAATGAAAACTGAAACAGTGCTTGTACAAGCTAATATGCATGTAAACGACAACAAGCATTTATAGAAATCAAATAGAAAGCACTCACCCAAGCCAAAACACAAAAAGCAATAAAAATGTTGCACAAGACAAGTTAAGTGGAATTGCCCAGAAATAGCTCAGCTGGATGTGTCGAAGACTCCTGGATGTTTTTTTGGATGTCAAAGCTCGAGGATCAATGTGAAGAATGAGATTTGAAGCATTGAATAAATAATTTTGAGGCTCATGACGCGCATGCCACAAATCTACGAAAAAGTGACACTTGGAGGAAATTTTCTAAAACGATCTTTGCATGTAACCTCTAGCTGCTAAAAATAGCTCCCTAAATTCTATGGATGCTTTTTTCATGTTGATTTTTTCTATTTCAAGAAAAATCAGCCCATACGTGCAAGTCAAATTTTCTCAGTCCTGAATGGAACCAGTCAACCTGAGGGCACGTGCAACAACTCTTTTGACTGAGAGGAAAATTTGCACAGCTTTTGGGAGGAAGTTGGGCTAACTGTACAAAGGGATTGCACAATTTCTGAGTTGAGCAACTGACTGCTACCCAAAATTGCACAATTTCTAGGCTGAGCAGTCCTGTTGGGCCAAATTGCATAATTTTCACTAGGAAGGTTGACTGACACGATTGCATAGTTTCTGAGCCCAGCTAGCTGCCAGTCAGATTTGCACAATTTCTAGAGGGAAGGTTGGTTCCCCTCCATAATTTCATAATTTCTTGAGGGATCTGCTCAACCAGTAGTTGGACCAAGTCCTAAGTAGAAACCTGTGAGGGGAGTGCAGCAAGCTATCATGCACAGGTTGTCATGTTGCTAGAAAACCACTGAATCTTGTGTACTTGACAATGAAAGACATGTTGTTGAGGATGGTTGGTAGGGAGGCTCCAAAACAAAGCTAAGGCAAAAATTTGGAGGGTGGTTGTAGCTGCTACAACACTTGGTGACACACTAGTAGAACTCCAGCTCTTTGAATGGACCTTGTTCGTGAAAAGCAAGTCTAACACCTCCGGAAGTATTGTTTAGTTCTCTGTTCGTCTTGGTTTCCACATTTCTTGATTGTAAGATGTAGCATCTTCTAAGCTCTTGGTCAGTTGACACACATTCCAAGCCAAGCCAACAAAGTTGTTTCGATTGGAGATGATGGGTATTTTGGTGCATAATCAATATAGTCGTCAGAGTTTTAGTTTCATCTCTAGTGTTGCTCCGCTACCAGCAAGCCTGGACAGTACATTGATGGAGTCACACAGAACAAAAGCATCGCTCTATTGCTAGTGAGCCTGGTTAGTATCCTGATAGAGTTACTTGCATCACCTCTCTACGCAGGAAACCTTTCTCTTCTTTTGCCTTACTTATTTTCATTTTTTCAAAATTTTTCACTTTTCATTTTTTTAATTTTTTCATTTTCATTAATGTGCATAACACTTATTTATTTCAGAAGTAGAAGAGGGATCCCAACTTATTGAGAGAAACAAAGGTTGTTTCTTCAGAGAAGTAGTTTATATGTACCTTTGATGTGCTTGTTAAGGTTTCCCCCATACCTTAATCTACTTGACTGAGTTGACAAGGATTAACCCAAAAACAACCGACTAGAGTACGTGAGACTAGTTATTATGCAGGCGTTGTCTTTTCACCAAGGTTCACTTCGAACAATATGTATTTTTCACCGACATACCATGGACTAAAGATAAAAAGTTCTTCATACAGAGGCAGGATGATAGATAACCAGGTATTGATAACTGTACAAGTCCTCTTGTACTTTACCCAGCTTGTTTCAAGAGTCGCAAGAGATAACCAAGTATCATAACTAACCTACGAATGTAAACAAGCAAACAAAAAAAGCAAAGCAAGAGTAGAAGCAAATGTGTAAGAAAAGTGAGTAAGAAAATAGGCAGGAAAAGAAAGAAACATGCAAAGCGAGTAAGCAAACAATCATGCAAGAAAACAAACCAAAATCAAACACTACTCCTACTCTTAAGCTAACAGTGCATGGGCCTAATCATGTCAAGTGATACTTTCTATGCAACCACTAACGTAATGATCGACCCATGTTGGTGAAGGCATGGTTCGCAAATAACATAGTTGTGCAAACCAGAAAAAAAGAAAGATATAACAATGAAGAAAAACACACTCCAGGTTTAAATGCATCCACATAACATAAGTGAGTGCAAGCACATGACATGCAATCCATGGACTTATCATGGTGTCTTGAGACACTACATGTAGCTATTAAGCATACACATACTCTTGACTGTGACATGCAAGCAAATGAAAGAAACAAAGACAACTTATGTTGTGCACGTGTGCTTGCTATGTAATATTCCTCCAATGCATGAGTGATGGGATCATGTAGTTCAAGTGGAGGAAGAATAATATCTGTGTGAGATTTATCCTTAATGCATACAGATGACTGATGAGGAGTCTTGGGTGTTTCAACAGTTTCCTTATTGGAAATGAAACCAACCTCAAGACAGAAAAGGTCTGACATAACCATCAGCTTGGGCTGAAGTGCTTCAACAGTCTATGGGGTTTCGACTTCATCGACATATAGATCACCATAAACAGGTGCCTTTGAAAAATCAATTGCGATAGAACCATCATTGTGATCGAATACTGGAGTAATAGATCGCGACAACTATGATAAACAACATCAATGATTTCATCGACATCCTCATGATCTAATGAATAAAATAGAGGGGTGGATGAGAAGCGAGCAAATTCACCCTCTGTGTTTCCCGAAAAGGCAGATGAAAAGTCAAGTGGATTTTCAATGAATAATTTATCCTATCCATTGTTGGATGATGGACTGACATCTGGTGTGTTCTGTGAATGATCAACAATGGGTGCATATGTAGACAGAGATACACATGCAAAATCATAGATGGAAGGTTCACCAAAAATGTCAAGGAAGAATGGAGGAGGCTCGGGTAGAAGGGAGTCATCCTTCACTGAGTATTGATGCTCAAGCTCCCAGTCATACTCTTCATGTATGACAGCGCATGTTGGTTGTGAAACATCAACTTCGTCAATGGCTTGATCCTTGTTCATAACAATTGTAGAGTCTAGAATGGAAAAGCACAAGACAGTGTCATCTAGAGGATCGTCTGAGTACAAAGATGGAGGTTGAGGTACAAAACGCATGTGATAACTCAATGGACTCACAACCAAGTCTGCGTGAAAATTGAGAGAAGTGATGTTGGGAGGATGTGACAGTTGAACATATGTGTGTTCCTATTCTCCTGCATCACTGTGTAGTGGTGGAGCTGTTTGATGAGGGGATGGCAGACAATCACTTGTGACAGAAACCGTGTTCATTTGTGATTGCACAGCTCCATCACTGAAGTATGTTGAGTGGGGCTTGGGATCAAACGTATTCTTGGGATGGACTGATTTGTTAAGACAATATTCAAATCTATCCCAAAGATATGAAATTTCATCTAGCTTTCCGGAGCTTGAAACTGCAAATCATGGAAGTCCTGCCAAATATCCATAGCCGATTCATGTGGGGCCTTCCATTGTTGTAACAGTTTTTGGTCAAGAGGTTCTGGATCAAAATCAGGGAAAGTAGATTCGATGAGATCACATAACTGCTCAAGTGAGTGCACGCTGCCAGCTGGTAGACTATAGAACCACCATTGTGGGGATTTGTGAAGTGTGTATGATAGAAGCAGACTAACCTCTTCAACATAGAACTCATCTACATTCTCAAGGAATGCATATAAGTCTTATAAGTACTCAGTCTAGGCTACTTCACCTTCACCACCATACGTGAATTCGGACAAGAGACCAAAAAACTCCCTCCTAATGTTGAGAGTTCCGGCATGCGAAAAACATCATGGAGGGGTGAGTGTGACAGAATCCATGATAGATGTGCAAAGGTTCAAAATAGGATGAGAGGAAACAACTTGTCATCTAGCTCCTCCCTCTAGTGCCAAAATGTTGACGGTGTTGGAGCCACCAACATGTAAGGGGATCTCCCCGGTAAGAAGTCCCAACTAGACCTCAGACCATTTGGTGTAGGAGTCCTAGCAGTGGATCATACGAGATCACCTTGACCGCAGTTGTGCACAAAGGCAAGTAAGATTTCCCTATTGGTAGCAAGGGTGTGACATATGAAGCAAGTCAAGGAAGGTGTATGAAAGGTGCTAACACACGGGAGGTGAGGTGAGTGCACCCCTTGGAAACTTTTGAAAGCATGGAGTTAAGAAGGGAACACATGAGCAACGATGCATCACAAACTGGAAGGAAAGTGAGCTAGCAATCCAAAATGATGGTTAAACCAACAACACATTTCAGTAAGATTCATACATACATACATAGGAAATCCATACATGCATGCATAAGAAAACAAATACATATATCATTTAGAGTAAAAAAGATAGTTGAAATGCAATATGACATATGCATGAAATGTGTTGGCTATGTTATATTAAGAAGTGAAAGTTCCAATCATACAATATAGCCATGACCAACCACTAGTTCTGATAGCGGAACGTTACAGTCACTGCCGCTTGCTCCTCCAAAGAGATATACTAGCTCTACACAGTGGAGAAGCTAAGGCTCATTACAATACTATCCAAGCTTTCTCTAAGATACTTCTATTGGAATTTGGCTAACCAAAATCCTCTACAATCAGTTATGAGGGACTATATATAGCAAAGGGTGGGGTGGCCCTTGACATTTCCCTTTGTGACTGTTCATCTATCCCCATGACTCTTCATCTACTCTATGATTGTTAGATCCAGCTATCGACACTTGAACTTCCACTTGACAAGATGTTACATACAATCTACCCATGTACCCATATGAGACAAAATAGGCTTGACCAAGTCATGCAAGACATCATTGTCACTCAGACAACTCTGGGAAGACTAGCTCTTTGACATCCTCATGATGGTCGATGGTGGTGAACTGATGCCAAGCTTGGTAGTCTGCGATTGTTTGTATACTCTGTGGTGACATATTTTTGGAAATGAACTCTTGCCTCCATCACAGCCGGGTACACTGCTCGGGCTCCTCTGTCCAAATCCTTTGATAACATGTGCATCATTGTCTTTAGTGCACCTGGACCAGCGACATACTGATGCATGGTGTCTACACTGATCACCAAGTCTACGCTGGTGGCAATGCGCATCAACTCCTCAAAGTATGAGTCAATATCTAGTGGGACTTGTGCCTTTGTCTTTGGCTCTATGAGTGTAAAAATAAATGGGATCACATTTGCGTGGACAACAACAACCATACTCTTGAATACCCGTGCATGGGAAGCCTACAAACTAGTGATGAGTTGCGGGAGATCTTCATAGTTCCAGATCTGACTCTGGATGCTTGCCTTCATCTCCACAACTCTGAGCTTCATCATCTTGGGCAACTGTAATGGGGCTCCCTTGTATCTCATTGTCAATTTTTTCATGTAGTCAACAACAGTATGCACATTTGACAAGGTACGTGCTCTCCTAGCACATCGCTGCTACCAATCGTTGAGATGGACAACTGCCTTATGCATGGTACCAAATTTGGAACACAATGCCCACATGACTGTCTCAAGGGACAATACTTCATCTAGTATTGCCTTCTTCAACTCTGCTCAGGTGGATGCCATACCAATTCTCATCCCTGCTTTGATGTCTTTAATTCCTTATCCATTCGCTTGTTCTTAGCTATCAAGAAGCAAACACTCTAACTAGTGGCTTCAGCATATGCTCTGGTAGCATCGGCCAATGTTGTTGGATGTTTGCACACATTAGACATGATCACTCATTCCTCAAACTACGCATGAGATGTGTTGTCATCTGAAGTAGACACTCTACGATATTTCACAACTCTATGATGTGACACATTGAATGATATGTTGTGCATATCCTCTTCTAGATTGTCTCCAAGGATCTCAGTATCTCCTTGGTCGGTTGGGACTTGCTCTACTTCTAGATCTGGTGAAGCTAGTAGGTCGACCGCTTGGTGGTAAGGCATGAGGTCGATGTCTTGTTCTAACTCTTGCTTCTCCATATCCATATCCATCTACTCAAGTGCTTGTTCAATCTCTTGAGCAAAGTCCTACTCCTGCGACTACTCACCTTGTCTGCTTGGTGCCAGTTATTCAAATGAGTCAACTACCTATACGGGTGTAGTGTCACCTGTCTCTACATGTTGCACCCCCTGCTATATATGTTCTTGTTGTGCTTCCTTCTCCTCTCTGTGCAGCTCCTGTTCCTTCTGAAGTTGCTCCTTCAACTCATGCAACTCCTTCACTCTTTCCTCCATTCTATGTTTTTCTCTCTGCCTTTTCACGTTCCTACTGTCATGTTGTTTCCTCTTCACCTCTATTGCAAAATCTACTTTCTACAGAAGTGGGTCTCCTATGAAATTGCAGCTTTGTTCTACCTCCGCACTATCGGCAATCTTCCTCTTGCCTTTTTCACACGTTGGTATGTTTACCTCTGCACTGCTACTATTGATGCTCTTCTAGAAGATGCTTCCCTAACCACTCAAAAGCGATGTTGACCAGTTCATTGGGCCTATAGAAGTTGTGACAATATCTCCATTGGTCTTCCTCTACTCAATGACATGCCCCATGGATCCACTGAAACTGTAATCCCGTGCAGTGATCTTTTATAAAACAATGCGGGTCATATGGATTGAAGCTTCAGACATCGAAAGGATATTTCTTGATCTCCTCCACTTTGACATCCACGTGCTTGAAATTATGTATCTCGTATAACCCATTCCACAACAGAAGAGCGGGCCAAGGTGCCTTCTTCTTCCAATGCATCCTAGCTAACAGTCCTGCCGAGATGTGGTATGATATTTCTTGTATGATGAGATTTTCCATGGAAAACTTAGGAAAAACATACGGAGGCTTCTCCATGTTGTACATCTGTATGAAGGTGTCGGATGGTGAGGCATACAAATCTACTATATCGATTAGTGCCTCCATTGCTACCTTCGACATGCAAGGTGGGTCCTGCTCAAATATCATCTTGTACACCGGGGTGACAAAATGATCTAATGGTTGTATGATGACTCCTCTAAAGCTACATTCAGACAACATTTTACAATAAGTATTCACAGAGGTTTTCATCGATGTCGAGCCCCACTTCAAGCCCAGAAACTCCTGACAGGCACATATTGCATCCAAGATGTAAGTGAACGTGTAGATTTCTGCTTGTTGACCTTTAAGTGGCTGTTGAGCTCGTGTTACATGTTCCTTCAGCCTGAGAACCAACATGTTGGACATGTTGCATGCTTTACCTTCACTGGCTAGTTGGTCCAACACGATCACCCAAATCTGCGGGAAGGTCTATGTGTTCTCTTGGCCATACAAGCGACATACAAAGATGACCACGTATTGATACACCTTCCGCAATGTCTTCATCTTATAGATATGGTTGGGTGTCATTCTGAATTTTGTTGGCTCCTTCACCCAGTTCTTCAAGATATCCCTAGAGTTGGCATTGTTGTTGGGTATTCTGAAGGGTGTCTCCATGGCGATCACTAGCTTTGATATATGGTACATCTGCTAATAATCCTGCGCCCTGAACGTAGCAACCTCCATCCTGCTGACACTACTCAATGTCATCATCTCGGGATCAGTGTGCGAGATGATCGAATGAATCAGGTCTGCGCATGGGAATGCGAGATACCTGCATGCAATCTGGTACAAGCCAGACTTCTGAATGTTCACACAGACTTGGCAGTCTTTGAGGTCTTCCCCAAATGTACCTTAAAACACATCATTGACCTCTTGCCATTTCAGCTTGATGTATTTGTCTACGATTAGCTTGGTGTCTTCATATATCAGCAAACTCGTGGACACTCACTCAACTGCTGCTCAAGTTGCGCTTTCATCAGTTTCCTTTGATCCTACTCTCTGTGAGACCATTGATCCTAAACTATTGAGAGATCAATGAACTCCTGCTAAATCTGGAGACATGGCGACATGCATGGCAATAAATATGTTAACTAAAACCAAAGCAAACTTGAGGAATGACATGCAACATACCTGGGGATTGACTGGAAAGGATTGCATAATTTTGACTGGGAGACTAGGAGACTAATTGTCGTAACTGCGCAAAAGGCAGTCTGTATTGTTGGGAGGCTGGTTGACTATTGGAATTGCGCAATGTGAAATCCAGATTGGCCTGTCAGGTGCTGGGATTTCACAATGCACAATTCGAGCTAGTAAGTGCTGTAGGCCCAGGGACTACATTGCACAATTTTCTGGGCTAGCAGTCACTCCCTCTCAAAATTAACTGGAGGAAAATCATTGGCAAGAAATGTGCATTTTCTGGGAGGAAGGCAGAGCCCTCCCTCTCAGAATTGTGCAATTTTCTCTTGGGGAGGTAGAGTCTGGGCCAAGGATGTCGAGACCTGCCGACGAGAAACTGAAAATAGAGGAAGAAGTGAATGCATGGTGATATTGAGGGTAAGAAAAGGTGAATGATCATGCATATAAATAGTGAATGCAAGATTCAGAAAATGGAACAACATGCATGTGTGTGAGACAAGTCACTGAATCAGCGACTGTTCGTGCAAAACAGTGTCATGAATGCAACAATAGTGAGATGCTAATGAAAATTGAAATGGTTCTTGTACAAGCTAATATCATGTAAACAATAGCAATGGTTCACAGAAATCAAGCAGAAAACACTCACATAAGCCAAAACACAAAAAGCAACAGAAATGTTGCACAAGACAAGTTAAGCGGACTTATCCAGAAATAGCTGAGCTGGATGTGTCGAAGACTCTTGGATGTGTTATGGGATGTCAGAGATCCAATATTGATGTGAAGAATGAGCTTTGAAGTGTCAAATAAATAAGTTTGAGGCTCATGACACGCATGCCACAAATCTAGGAAAAGTGACACTTGGAGGAAAGTTTCTAAAAAACACTTTGCATGTAACCTCCAGTTGCTAAAATTAGATCTCTAAAATCTAGGATTATTTTTGCATGTTTCATTTTTTTATTTCGGGAAAAGAAACCCATGCATGCAAGTCAAATTTTCTCAGTCCCAGATGGAACCGGTCAAACTAAGGGCATATGCAACAACCTGCTTGACTGAGGGGAAAATTTCCACAGTTTCTGGGAGGAAGTTGGCTGACTGTCCAAAGGGATTCTGCAATTTCTGGGTGGAGCAGTTGAGTGCTGCCCGAAATTGCACAATTTATGGGCTGAGTAGTCCTACTAGACTAGATTGTGCAATTTTCACTAGGAAGGTTGACATATAGGATTGCGCAGTTTCTAAGCCCAGTTGGCTGCCAGTCAGATTTGCACAATTTTGGAGGGAAGGTTGGTTCTCCTCTAGAATAGTGCAATTTCTTGTGGGAGATTCTTAGCTAGTAGCTGGACCAAGTCCGGACTAGCAACCTATGATGGGAGTGCAATAGGCTATCATGCACAGGCTTTCATGCTACTAGAAAACCACTGAAGCTTGTGTACTTGATAGTGCAAGACATTCTACTGAGGATGGTTGGTAGGGAGGCTCCAAAACAAAGCTAAGAAAAAATTTTGGAGGGTGGTTGTAGCCGCTACAACACATCCATACACACACCACTAACAACCACTAGCCCCAATAGTGGAACATTACAGTCAACGCCGCCTGCTCCTCCAAAGAGATGTACTCACTCGACATTTTGGAGAAGCCAAGGCTCGTCATAATACTCTCCAAACCTTCTCTAAGCAACGCCTAGCCAAAAGATTGGCTCCCAAAAGCCTGCTATATGAGTTATGAGGTTCTATATATAGCAAAGGGTGGGTTTACCCTTGAAATTCCCCTTTGTGACTCTTGGACTACCCTCATGACTCTTCAACTTCATTACATATAACTCTTTACATTACATAATGATTTTTTGCATTCCACTAATGACACTTGGAATTTCACTTTACATTACATTTGATTACAACATGTATGGCCCATATCAGTGATGTAGACGAGACAACTCATGACACAACTCAGCATGGCACTACTAACATGTACTGGTTGATTGTGGTTTCCATGTAAAGATGTTGTGCTCTTGAGTGATAGATGTGTTCTTAGATGTGCTTTGTCTTCACCTCCTCATAGATTGGAGTTGCATGGTCTCTAATGGTCTTGGTATTGCAAGATGGTTCCGTGCATGTACTTGTTTCACTTGTTGTTCGATGTGCTTTGTACGTCTGTCCAACTGCAAGCAAGTCTTCTAGCATGTGCTCCTTATTCATCCCATTCGACATCTCACCATGTTCCATCAATGTACTTGTTCCTACAATTCACTCATGATGGGATGAAATCAAATCCGAAAATATCCTTGTCTAGCATGATACATTGTTTTTCGTGTTCGGGTCCAGGTGATTGGGAGTGAGGACAGGACACTGAAACTGCGCAGTGCACAACTTAGGCCAGGATGACGAATTCTAGGGCTCTATCTGCACTGTCAGGAAAAATTGCACAATGATCATTGGGAGGCAAAATTAGGAAGTGACAGTCACCAGTGTCAACAACAAGATGGGACCCTAAGGGGGACAGTTTATGTGCAGTTTCTATAGGGAGGACAGAGCGGGGTTGCTATGCAATTCTGTGGAGTTTCCAGAGGGAAGACAAAGCAAGCCACTCAGGAGACCAGCTCGGAATTATGCACAATTTCCTAGAGCAGTGCAGGGTAAGCCAGCAGAGGACCTGCCAGACAGTGCTGCACAATTTCTAGAGACAGTGCAGAGCAGGGAAGCAGGGGCCTTTTTTATCATGACTACACAGTTTCTGAAGGAAGTGCATAGCAAGGAGCAGGGGAAACAACAAGGCATGTCTACACATTTTTTAAGAGTAGTGCAGTCCTGGGTCTAAGTGCAATGAAGGTTTCCGACAAACCAGAGGGAGGTTGAATAACTATGCTTGAGAAATGGAGAGTTTAGTTTGGGCATGGAGGAAACTTTTGTGCAATTCTGGGAGGAAGACATGCTACTCACTTACAGGATTGTGCAGTGCAGTTGACCTGGAGGACAACCTTAAGCATTGCCTAGTTCTGGGAAGCAAAGCAAGGTCACTAAGGGCTGAGACTGCCTAGTGTAGCTCAGTCAGGGTCCAGTTGAAGAAGGTTGTCTAGTCGAGCAGATTATCAGTTAAATGGATAAGTGTCGAAAGCAAGTGAATTAATGTAGACTAACAATATGATCATACTATTGACTTGATGGGGCCTGACCCAGGTTCGGAGTTATTTAGCCAAACAAATCCCTATACTACTTGGCCTTTCGGCAACAGCCCATAGAGCATGAACTGAGGTCTCACCCGAAGCAGTATGGTGGGATGCTGGAACCAAGTTTCCGCACCCTTGAGATGTTTGAGGAGTCGATTTAGTTCAACTGTGATTACCTTCGCATAGGTTACTTTGCACACTTTCCTAACCAGCGAGGCCTTCACACCCTATTGTATTCACCTTCGCGCAGCCCTAACCAGGGGTTGTAGAGCTTTCGCGCTGCTAGAGTAGCGATCTAAGTTATTTCCCCAAGTTACATTGCGGATCTTACTTATATTCTTATAATAATTACTTATCTTTGCGTAAATAGATAATTTATCTTATATTCAGATATTCAACATATTCATATAAGTCCGTGCAGAAAATAAACAGTAACCTTACAATTCATGCCCAATATACTTCAAAGCATAAAACAGGAAAGAATACACAGAAATAATGTAAAACTTCTCTTTATTATTGCTTCAATCGGTTACAGACTCAACCTACCCTGTGTACTTAGCTGCAGGGATCCGCTCACTCAACTGCGGATTACTAGGCCTCTACGCACTCAGCTACAAAGCCTTTTCATACTCTACGACCCACGACACACCTTATACTCAGATCAGAATCAATTCATTATCATTCATCTATTTCATTGATTCTTGTCTCTTTACAACTTAGAGCCTTGCTCTATTTATACAATCCCATGGTCCGCGGACCATGAGTAGATCTCTCAAACCAACATTACCTTACAAAAATGAGGGCGGACAACCCTCTGACTCTTTTACAATCTTTGCACTCCATGCCCATACATCGCAGAGTCTTTACATTAGACTTAGTCAAAACTTGGGCTCTAAGCCCCAAAAGTTGCCTTGGGGGATCTCGTGCCCAATAGGCCCCCAAAACAAACATCGTGACTCACCCTCGAGCCACTCTGTCAGTGAGGAGATATTCACGCAGAGACCTCCCAGCTCTACTTGGACTGCTACAAGTTTCGCAGCACACTAAGCATCTGCCTGTTGTATCTCCTGGATGTGCTATTTAGAGACCGCGGTATCTGAACTGTATCCCTGTAGCTTCTCCTACGTCCCCTGCATCTGCGTGAGCTTGCCTTCAATTGTTGTTGTGATAATGAAGGCCTCATTGATTCAAGGTTGGACACGCACCTTCAGAACCGCTTCTTTATGTCATGATGTATCTACCTGCTCCTTAAGCGCTTTGGCATGTTGCATCAGTGTGAGCCTTTGTGTAAGGGCCACTATCTCCACGGTCCCTTTGACATTTTCATGCTATTGTTGCTGCTCACACACCTTTATTTATAAGTGTTGTATGTTTGGGTCCTCCTGCAGAGTGGAAAGGACCTCAAATGATTCTTCTAACATTTTGGTGCAGTCCTTTACTACACTGCTGATCTCCTCCATCCCTGATGTAATGGCATTGGCGCACTGTTCCCTTACCTCTAGAGGAGTTGGAGGTTGCACCTTCAACCACAA
The DNA here is from genome assembly GCA_000404065.3 of Pinus taeda. Classification (NCBI taxonomy): domain Eukaryota; kingdom Viridiplantae; phylum Streptophyta; class Pinopsida; order Pinales; family Pinaceae; genus Pinus; species Pinus taeda. The sequence continues at coordinate 45,037 of APFE031370072.1, read as the reverse complement.
CTCTGCTATCTAGAGGTTCAGCTCCAGTTGAACCTTGGCCATTTCTTCTCACGCCTTGCACACCCTTGCTACTAACCTCTGGATGTGTACCTATACTGGTGCTTCTACTAGGATGGCCAGCTCAGGGACCATCTGGCAGGCTTCTTCAATTACTTGTACCATTTACCTATTCTGAGGCACAACCTCGTCATGCTGCAAGCTCAACTACTCCATGTTGATCCTTTCTTCACTCAACACCTGTAGCATGTGGCTCTCCCTAGACAGCAGTTCTGCAGTAATCCCATCTTGCAAAACATAGAGCATTTCTCGAGGGAGCGTAGTCATGTTAATCTCAATTCCTTTCAATGCACTGATCGTAGGCTTATCGACCTCATTTTCTATAACCAGTGCCCCTTCTGGCAGCACTACTGTGTTGGTCGTACAAGCGTGCAACATTTCCTCGGCTGCAGTTGTTCCTATTGCGATTTTGGTCGAGAGAGTACCAGCCTGAGGAGTGTGCACTTACAACTCTTGAATATGTGCTTGGAGGGCCCCCAACACAATTTGATTCTCCTCCATAAAGTTCTTGAGGGCCTCTATGGTGACGTCATGTACCATCTCTCCTATATCGTGCAGATCCCCCTTGGTAAGGGTGATCAAGTCGATAGACATCTTAGAAGCTTTTACCCTCTTGTGTGACCCCATCTGCTCTCTCGAGCATTGGTGCTTCAATAGTGTTGATGTTGTCTGTGGGTCTGTGCCTCCCTCCTCTATCTCTGTTTCCATCTCTTGCTCTTTCTTAGGCGAAGCCGACTTCCAGCCCTCGCACTCTGTTTCTGCTACCTTCTAAGCTTCTGCTGCGACATTTTGTTGTTCTGCTACTGTCTACATAGCATCCCCCGCCTCCTGCACCTTTGCTGGTGCTTCTTTTCTTCTCTTTTCTGCCAACTGTGCCACGCGCAGTTTTGTCTCCTTTTTCTGTGCAGTAGACTTTTCCACCACGGATATGTCTGGAGCGTGTCATTCTGGCGGCCACGTCTTAAGTACATCGAAGATCACATCATCTGTGGCCATGTATGGTAGTTTGTTTCACTTCTTTGTAGGGTCCTTGCGCATCTTGAGGTAGATGTGATGAAATTCTGATTTAAACTCTACGAAACTTTGTAGGTTGTTGTAGACAATGGGTGATAACTGTGGCTTGCAGTTAATCCCCATCGTGATGTTCATCTCCATAAACGCCTAGAATATTTTATTGTTGCGGATGCGGTGTGCATCTTTAGTAGCCCACAGCAAAGCATACTTCGTGGCTTCCAGAAGATCCCTTAAAGTTGTGGGGAACTAGCTGTCCTCAAGAAATTCCCTAGCCACTAGCACTATGGATAGTAAAACCCATGCATAGTGGAAGGTTTTCCCTTTTTCCCGTGCCTCGCGGCACCAGGAACTCCTTGCATAAGAATTCAGACCAGTTAAACTAGACCCCCTCTATGTACTATTCAGTAAGTGCAACCACCGGTGCGAGAATCTCATCTACAACTCTGACTGCCTTGTTGTTGATACTGGAGATTGTGTAGCCCCTCTTTTTCTTCTCTTGTTTGTATTTCTTTTTCATGGCCTCCGGAATGGCCAAATCATTACTTTTACCCTTCGAAATGTCTACGAGGTCTTATCCTTTAGATGGGAGTCGAGTAATTTGATGGATCAGGTGGTCCGTGATGGGTACGAGCTCCTCCAACCACAAACATACATCATGCACCAGGCAGACCAGCTGCTTGATGACGAAGATAGTTACTGGGGTGCGATGGTAATGTGGCACCCAGAGTAGCTTCAACAACCCTACCTTTTCGACCCCGCACAACCATTTGCGCGACTCCAACTCTATAACTCCCGCCGCGGTGTGTTTCTTTGGCTTCATGAGGTGAGAGGTCACCAAGTGAGGGAATTTCCCATGGTCAGAGAGATCCCAGTCTTTGAACTTTAAGCTTGACACCCTTCCCAAGTGTGCTCCTTCAAAAATGATATCATTAGGTAACAATGGAGTCTACAGAGGGATTTTACTGTCGTCTAGGTCCTTGGGAACCTTCTCCTTCCCCTTCCGTGGAGGGACATATGAGGGCATCTTGGTTAGAGGGACTGCACCCTTGGTTTCTTCCTCCATGCCCTTGTCCTCATCCTCTTCTATTATGATATCCTCAAGGTCTTCCTCCTCCTCATCGGTTTCTAGGTTAACCGCTTTCCCCTTCTCCTCCATTGTTAATCTAGTTCGTAGCGGGTTTCAAGGGGACACACGCACTAGAATCATGGGTTGTTTATCTTTCTTCAGTCTCAGTGTGCATGGTGATTTAGAGATTTATGCAACAATCCCAACACTCTCAGGGGCATATTCTATGGTCATGACCTGCACGGATTCTTCACGGTCATTTATGTGATTTCCCTTGCTTCTTTAGATGATGCCATCTTGTTCTTCCAGAAATCTCTCAGTTGTTCAATCAGGTGCTCAAACAACACTTTACACAAGGAAAACAGGTCTCGTTTCAAAATACTCGGGGCGCGTAACAGCTCAGTTCTAAAATGACCAAGTGTTGTGTGCTGGATAGTCCTTTGTAATTTATAGCGCCTTTTAAATTCAAATTGGATCGTTCCCCCCAAATCCACTCCATTAATGCTCCCTTGGTGGCAGATTTTCCCAAACCTTGCCCATAAAACTTGCCTTGAATGCCTATTGCTCGCTCCATTTGGTCTAAAACCAAGCATCACATCATGAATAGTGACTATAACGGTCACTTTCCAGCTGACCCGCTCGGCAGTGCAGCTACCCTTGCACTATCATGGACCCTGTGACACTTCTTGCCTGTGCACAGCCCCGACATCGCGCAACTCTCAGACATAGTAGTTTACAGTCCTGCACCTTCTTTAAACTACCTGGAGCACTAATATTGTGCTTCTTATTTCTATTCAGGTGGCTACGCCACCTGTATAGGGTTTCAAGCAACTATCCATCACTTTTCCTGAAAAAAAAACTGCCTTTTATTTTTACTGTCTACGTCGCGCACTTTACCATCTGCATCGCACAACCATGGGTGATCCTTCTAGTAATATACGGTCCAATCCAAGGCATCAAGCTGATCAAATATCAATAGTATTCCCCAAATTTTTCAATGTAATCGTGCGCACCCTGTTTTATCACCACAATTTTTTTATCAAGAAAATCCTTCTTTATTTCTTCCTCAAGCTTCTTGACTTCCGCTTCCACTAGAGCACTTTTCTCCCTTAACACATTCTTTATTTCATGAGTTCTTAGATCCTAAGATCACCTTGTCGGATTTCTTCCTTAGGTCCCAACCATTCCTCTTTGTTTAGTTGTGCGATCCCTTCTTCCAAGGCTCCGCGAACCGTCATATCCACCGGTGATGCTATGCGCGGACTACGCATATTATACTCTATTGGGACTACAACATTTGCTCCATAGGCCAGCCTAAAAGGCGTCTGTCCCGTCAGTTTCTTGCACGTTGTCCTATAAGCTCACAAAACTGTTGATATGTGTAGGTGCCAATCACTTCGCTATGCATTATATACCATGTTTAGTGCTTCATGTACTTCGTTAAATACTTCTGCTTGGGTAACCTTCTACGCACTTGTTTTTTATCACCCTCTATTGTTGCAACTCGAGGGACCATTCACAAAATTTCCTCCCCAACACATGCTTATTGATTTCATTTCCCAACGTGAAGTCCATGTGCATCCGCGCAGGTTGTTTACCATATGCATCTACCCCCTTGGATAGATGCACGCATGGACCATCCCATACATTCTATTTATCTGTTAGTCGCATTTGAGGCTTCCCAAAATCCATGCGCATCATTCTCCTGCATTCAAACCAGTCCTCAAATCTTCCTTGGTGTGTACCCCACCACCTCGTGGGCGTAGCGCGCAGTACCCACTTCAAAGCCTCAAAACGTTGTTGTTCTAGCACCTCCCTTTCAAATTTGTTCAAGAAAACATCTACCTCACTCAACCCATCATATGTAAGTAGACCCCTTACCTTCGTTGATACGCAGCGGAACGATCTTGTCATCATGTTACAGTTTAGCGTGGTTACCTCATGTAACTGGTTCTTCCATCACTCCATTTCTTCATCTGAATCTGACATACAAGAGCTTTCATGCTCCCATGAGATTCATCCATCCGCGGTGGGATTTACCTAGTCTTTCTTTGGCACGAATATCTTGTAGATGCATTCTAAGTCATCATCGATTTCATAGTCATGCACTGGCTTAGTGTAGTGCAATCCCTCTGCTGGATACCTATACCAATAGGTTTCATATTTCATGATTGGCAAATTCAAATGCCAAATATGCTCTGCTTTGTTGATACAAAGATCCCATATTTCCAAGGCAAGGCAAGGTGTGTACATGCCTTCATGTTTACTAAATTTTGATGGATGGTCCAACAGTCTAATCTGGATCATGCCATATTTCAATTTTCTGCTGTAGAATAGAGAAAGAAGTCTATACAAACTGCTTAATCTTGGCAGACCAATAGTTAGGCAGAGAAAACTAAGGTTCCCAACTGCTTAATCCGGGGCCTTGGAATCAATAAGGGTAGTGCTAGATAGGAAATCAAAAGAAAAAGCCAAGGGAAAAGAAAAGGCACATAAGGGTCTGCAAGTCCAAGTGCACCCTCCAAGAAGAAACAAAAAATGCTAGGCAAGTAGATGGGTAGGTAGATGGGGTTGCAGAAGTGGTGTTCTTTTCAAACTGAATCTTGCTGGTCAATACAAGGAAAGCAAACAATGGAGCATGTCTAACTTCCCTTTTTTCCTTGTTTTACACTCATTACTAACATCCCTTCACCAGTTGTGTTTATGAAAGAAATTCAAGGTTTTTGTTGGTTCTTGTATCCTTTAAGAGCCACATTTCTTGTGCAAAATTCTTTTCATTTTGATCTACTCCCTAAGCTAAGTTGTTTTCAAATAAACTTAGTGATATCACTCCTCATTTACCCTCTCCCTCCATATTAACCCTTAAACTTCTATTATCTAACTCCCTAAGTCACCCTTTCCCTACTATTATAACACCATGGTGTATAAACCCCAAGCATTCTATAAATATCCCCCCTTGGCATTATAGCCATATGATTCACTACTAGGGAATTAAATTGACATCTGGTTAGTTTAAGAACCCAAGCCTTACCTCTTTGTCTCCCTCAGAATTCATTTACCTATTCAACCCTGCATTTTGCCTAAGAAACCTTGGAAAAACCCATTTGCACCATTTAACCCGCTCAAAAGGAAAAAATACCTTGAAAACCCACTTTTCCGCTTTATCCTAAGTTTGGGATTTATGTGAAATTTTATACGAAAATAAATTGAAATAAAACAACATCCCGACTTATCTAAAGTTTGAGCTACGCACGATTTTGCAAAGAAATTTCATAAAAAACCCATTTTTCCTAAGTTTTTGTGATATGCGCGCCTTTATAAAATTACATTAGAAAACCATGCAATTCGCAAATATTTCTAAGGGTCCCGCCAGGCACAAATCCCGTGAAAAATAATTGTTTATTACCCGCCCAGCGCCGTATCGTCCGGACAATTCATCAACCCGTCGACCGTCCGATCGGGCGCTTTTCATCCAACGGTTGACGTGGATATCGGACCGGCCCCGACGTCCGAAAGATAGCGTCCGATATCTGTCAGAGGCTGACGTCAGGCCTCGGCCACGCGTCGCCCCCACAGCGTATCGGAGCCCCCTCTGACAGATTCCCTTCCGTATCATAAGCGGTGCGATATGATACCGCCTGCGGTTTCCGGTTTCCACTAAACCGCCTGCCAGCGTCACCGCCGCGTCCGCGCCCCCGTCCACCAATGCTCCACTTGTCTGCCACCTCACCACCCCCGCGGACCACTCATAAGCCACCACGTCACCTGATGACGTCATGCTGACGTCATCCGACCCTGACCCACTGATGACATCATGCTGACGTCATCCGAAAAAGGCGCCAATATCCCAAGAATCCATATTTTTGCCAATTTTTCGCGTTTTTTGCACTTTTTGCATAAACTGTTGTTGCGCCTTCTGCATGCACTTTACGTCGAAATTTGCACCAACCTGCTGAATTTCGACCTGGAGACCTTCAGCGCGCCTACCCACCTGCACTTGTGACCCGAACTGTTAGTACACCAAGTATTTATCGCTGTTAATCCTCTCTGCGCCTGGTTTTATCTGCAATAAGCTGAAATTCACTTAAAAACACTGAAAAACGCATAATTCACCGCCAAAATCCCTGCACCCAGTTCCCATCTGAAATTAAACAATCAAAATTCACCAGCTAAGCCTTGTTACCCAAGCTTTCTCATAACCTGCACTCTGTTCGCGCAGTCGTGAACAGGGAAACTGAACCTACACCTAATTACTAAGAAAAAGACTGCTAGTGACAAGTATTTGCCTTCTCAAGCGCTGTGTGCAGTATTTCAATTGCTGCCATTGACCCTTCTGCCCTCTGTTTCTCAATTCACCTCTTCTTCCAAGAAAAAATATTTTTCTGTTACTCAGCCTAGTAACATCAATTCACATACAAAACAGAGCTCTTAAGTGACCATGGAAACTCCAGTAGCACCTGTGGCCCTCAATATTGCCCCTTTGAATGCCCCTCAGAGAGAATTGGAGTGGCAGGCTTTAGCAGACTGGGATTATCAAATCTCAGAGGACTCCCTATCAAGAAGCAAGTTCCACCTCCACCTGCTAAATGAATTAAAGGCCAAACATGTAGCTGGAACAGATATATTGGGCATTTGGGATTCCTTCCTCCCAATCTTCAACCTTCCTCAGGTCAACCAATTCCCTGAGCTAATTCACCTATGTGCTGAATGTTATGATCCCACTCAGAGAGCTGTGCTTGACCCTTCAGGCTCAGTTGTGTTCTACATCACCCCTGAGGCCATCAGAGAGATGCTGCAATTCAAGACTGAGAAGAAATGGGTCCCCCTGTCTTTGTTTGATCTGATCAACCAAGGAGCTAAAATGTTGACAGATGCTCAGATCACAAAGCTGAACCAACTATTTATTAACTCTGATACTGTGCAATACCCTCCTATTTTTCACGGTTACCTCAACCCATTGGGCAGGGACCTTGCAGATATGATCAGTCCCATTCTGGGTTATAAATCAAGTGAGTATATTGATGAAACTGTACTGGTAATGATGCTCATGTTTTCCCCTGGCAAAGCTCCAATCTGCTATGACTATGCCACCAACATATCAGAAAAAATGCATGAGCAGTTTATGAACCTATCAAGGGAAAAGGTGTTCGGATACACCTCCTACATCTACCACCTAATATTATACTATCAACATGAGAAATTCCCTTTTGGTGTGAAAAGAGTGGATGCACGAGGAACACCCAGGTTACTAGTGTATTGGGCCTCAATTTTTCACTGCAGAACCTATTCTCCATACACTTACTGTGAGTTTATTGACCTTTTCATCCACCCGGCCATGTCTCTGTTCATGAGCTCACCTCCTCCAAGACTAACAGATGAGATGCAAAGGATCCTTCAATTGTCCAAAGTATACAGCATTGGGGATTGGTATTTTTACCAAAACTACACCGTTATCATAATATATGATTGTGAGTTACCCCCATACAAACTGCCCAACTATGTGCCCATGATATTGTTTGCCCTTGAATACTTCAGGCAATTTGGGAATGCTGATATAAACAACTTTTCAGGCAAAGGCAAGAAGGCACAGCTGAAAGTGAAAAACCAATTGGGCCACTTTGTTTTGAACAAAAGGGAGGGAGGCTGGAAAGAAGCTTACAGAATGCTAGAAAGCTTGGGCCTAAAGACCAGTTTCCTCTGGAAACCTTATGACCCCAATCACTCCATATCATTAAGAAGGGTCAAATATAGGCTCTCTAGTTATGACCATGTAAGGTTGCCTCACATAGAACAATATGCAAATCAATCAAAATGGAAAAGAGGCACACTAGAGGAACCTGTTACACAAGAAGAACTAAATGAAAGAGCAAGAAGAAATCTTCTTAAGATGGCTGACTTGGAACTTCCTGCACAGGTATTCTCTCTTCCAAACCCTCAAGTAGGAGCAGCTGCCTCATCCTCCACAGCGCAACAGGAGGCAGCCAAAACTACAAATCAAGCCCCCAGCAAAGGCAAGGAAAAAGAGATGGAGCAAGAACAGGTACAGCAAGGACAGGTTTAGCAACAACAACAGGTACATCAACCAGAAAAGGAGCAGCCGGGGCAAAAGGAACAAACAGAAGAGGCCCCAATGGTCACTGAGCAGCAGCCAGCACAAATGGTGCCTCCTAGGAAAGAATCAAGAATTGATACTTCAGTCCTCCAAACCCCACAAAGAGAGGACATAAGCAGGAAAAGGGACAGAGAGACTCCCCTCACTACATCGACAACTCAAGGGGAGAAGAGGCAAAGGTTGAACCCTTTTTCGGAAGAAGAAATGCCAATATGGCAATCTTCGGGTATGGGCCTGCCTAGCATGGAGGCCTCAGCAAGTTCCTTCCAGCAGGAATAAGAGAGAGCAGCAGGAGGAGAAGTTAGCTCCTGCAGCCAACAAAGAGAAGCCGAAAAGAGCATTAAGCAGCAGTTTAAGGACATCAAGAAGAGGAATGATCCCATAAGGCTACAAGTGTATAATCATTTACTGAAAATGGCTCCCACCAACCAGCAAAGACTCATGTCTGCTTTTGATTTCCAGGAGGGAAAAATGATCATGAGCCATTTCATGCCAGCCGTGCAGCAGCCACAGTCAGCTGCATATTACATCAGGAACAACCTTGAGGTCCTTGACAAGGACATCCACCCAATGGATCACATTGAATTATAAGCAAACGGGTGAGATGGTGTATGCCTCCTTGGCAGACAAAACATTGGTGAACTACAGGCTACAAAATAGCCTAAATAATACCACTGCACAACTTGAGTTGGAAAGGGCATCCTCTCAAGCAAAGGACAATAGGATCAAAGCTTTAGAGGACGTCATAATAGAGCTTGGGCATGATCCTAAGGATGTCAAAGCAGTGCAGGAGCTTTTGAAACTAAGGGATATTGATATGGCAGCATTAAAAAAGATGATCAAAATCCCAGCAACTCTTCATCCCCAAACTGAAGAGGTTGCCCAGCTTAGACAAGACAAGGATGCATCGGCTATGCTGGTAACACTGTATAAACAGCTCATCCAAACACAAGAGAAGCTTGAGGAATAAGAGGTTGCACTTCAGGCAGCATTGCAACAAAAAGAGGCAGGCCAAACTTCACAGCCTCCTACAGAAACAATCAATCTGGAGGAAGCTCCTCAAACCACTGCCCCTCCCAGTCAGCAGACACAGCAAGCAGCACCCCCCACCTCAGCACCAACAACAGAGCAGGCTGAAAGTCTTGACATGCAGAAGCTGAGGAATGAAATACAAGTCTTGGAGGCCCAAATGTCAGAGCTGAATCAAGCTAAAGAAACTCTGGCTAAGATCAATGAAAAATATGACAAATCCAAGCAAAATGTAGCAGAAAGAGAAAGAGAGGTAAAGGCTCTCAAAAAGAGAATAAATGAGCTAGAAAAGGAGCTCACACTGGACAAAGTAACAGCTGAGCTCAAGAGAATCCTATAGGCCAATATTGGCCAGTCCATCACAGACCAGTGGGAATACATTGAGGCCATTCATGAGCAAATGGGGCTCATTAGAAAAGCACACAGGGAAATCCAAAGGGCAAGGGCATCTCTAGGCAGCATGCCTGAGGCTGCCACCAGAATGCTTAATGTGCTAAATTACAGGACAAGCTCTCAGCTGATTAAAATGGGAATTGCCAACAGGACTGAGACCATTTCAATGGTCAAAAGGATCCTGACACTAAGAAACCTGGTACAGACCTTAGAAAGAAGAAGCCAGGATATGCAGGCAGACATCATTAAATTCCAGGACAAGTTCATGGCATTGCAAAACAGAGGCCTTCCTAGCTTGATGGAGCCCTCAGGAAGGCTACTTTCACATGAGAAATATGCCAAGAGGGTCAAAACCTTTGCTGCTAATCAGATTGCAGAAAAAGCCAGCACATCAGCAGAAACAGGGCCAGCATCAGGACAGACCCTTTTCAACAGGGTGGAGAGCTTATTCTTTATTATGAATGAAATTAATCACTTGTTTGATGAGCCTCCCAATTTTTATAAGTATACAGAGGGAGATGAGACGATAGGGTCAATTTTGAGGCATCAATTGCCTACACAGGAAGTCTAGAATAGTTTGATACAATTACTGCTAAACCAAAGCTAGTAATTATGTTTTTTCCATTTAAAATACACAAATTGTCATGCACAGGAAAATATGGATATATCAGCATGTATGTAGAGAGAGGCTGAGCCAACTCAGCACAACCATTCGGCCACCACAGCAGCACTGACAGTCACAGGTGACAGGGCCGAA
>APFE031370072.1:7160-23555 GCA_000404065.3 Pinus taeda | reverse complement strand
TATGACCATGTAAGGTTGCCTCACATAGAACAATATGCAAATCAATCAAAATGGAAAAGAGGCACACTAGAGGAACCTGTTACACAAGAAGAACTAAGTGAAAGAGCAAGAAGAAATCTTCTTAAGATGGTTGACTTGGAACTTCCTGCACAGGTATTCTCTCTTCCAAACCCTCAAGTAGGAGCAGCTGCCTCATCCTCCACAGCACAACAAGAGGCAGTCAAAACTACAAATCAAGCCCCCAGCAAAGGCAAGGAAAAAGAGATGGAGCAAGAACAGGTACAACAAGGACAGGTTTAGCAAAAACAACGGGTACATCAGCCAGAAAAGGAGCAACCAGGGCAAAAGGAACAAACAGAAGAGGCCCCAATGGTCACTGAGCAGCAGCCATCACAAATGGTGCCTCCTAGGCAAGAATCAAGAATTGATACTTCAGTCCTCCAAACCCCACAAAGAGAGGACATAAGTAGGAAAAGGGACATAGAGACTCCCCTCACTACATCGACAACTCAAGGGGAGAAGAGGCAAAGGTTGAACCCTTTTTCAGAAGAAGAAATGCCAATAGGGCAATCTTCGGGTATGGGCCTGCCTAGCATGGAGGCCTCAGCAAGTTCCTTCCAGCAGGAACAAGAGAGGGCAGCATGAGGAGAAGTTAGCTCCTCCAGCCAATAAAGAGAAGCTGAAAAGAGCATTAAGCAGCAGTTTAAGGACATCAAGAAGAGGAATGATCCCATAAGGCTACAAGTGTATAATCATTTACTGAAAATGGCTCCCACAAACCAGCAAAGACTCATGTCTGCTTTTGATTTCCAGGAGGGAAAAATGATCATGAGCCATTTCGTGCCAGCCGTGCAGCAGCCACAGTCAGCTGCAGATTACATCAGGAACAACCTTGAGGTCCTTGACAAGGACATCCACCCAATGGATCAAATTGAATTACATAAGCAAACGGGTGAGATGGTGTATGCCTCCTTGGCAGACAAAACATTGGTGAACTACAGGCTACAAAATAGCCTAAATAATACCACTGCACAACTTGAGTTGGAAAGGGCATCCTCTCAAGCAAAGGACAATAGGATCAAAGCTTTAGAGGACGTCATAATAGAGCTTGGGCATGATCCTAAGGATGTCAAAGCAGTGCAGGAGCTTTTGAAACTAAGGGATGATGATATGGCAGCATTAAAAAAGATGATCAAAATCCCAGCAACTCTTCATCCCCAAACTGAAGAGGTTGCCCAGCTTAGACAAGACAAGGATGCAGCGGCTATGTTGGTAACACTGTATAAACAGCTCATCCAAACACAAGAGAAGCTTGAGGAATAAGAGGTTGCACTTCAGGCAGCATTGCAACAAAAAGAGGCAGGCCAAACTTCACAGCCTCCTCCAGAAACAATCAATCTGGAGGAAGCTCCTCAAACCACTGCCCCTCCCAGTCAACAGACACAGCAAGCAGCACCCCCCACCTCAGCACCAACAACAGAGCAGGCTAAAATTCTTGACATGCAGAAGCTGAGGAATTAAATACAAGTCTTGGAGGCCCAAATGTCAGAGTTGAATCAAGCTAAAGAAAATTTGGCTAAGATCAATGAAAAATATGACAAATCCAAGCAAAATGTAGGAGAAAGAGAAAGAGAGGTAAAGGCTCTCAAAAAGAGAATAAATGAGCTAGAAAAGGAGCTCACACTGGACAAATTAACAGCTGAGCTCAAGAGAATCCTATGGGCCAATATTGGCCAGTCCATCACAGACCAGTGGGAATACATTGAGGCCATTCATGAGCAAATGGGGCTCATTGGAAAAGCACACAGGGAAATCCAAAGGGCAAGGGCATCTCTAGGCAGCATGCCTGAGGCTGCCACCAGAATGATTAATGTGCTAAATTACAGGACAATCTCTCAGCTGATTAAAATGGGAATTGCCAACAGGACTGAGACCATTTCAATGGTCAAAAGGGTCCTGACACTAAGAAACCTGGTACAGACCTTAGAAAGAAGAAGCCAGGATATGCAGGCAGACATCAATAAATTCCAGGACAAGTTCATGGCATTGCAAAACATAGGCCTCCCTAGCTTGATGGAGCCCTCAGGAAGGCTACTTTCACATGAGAAATATGCCAAGAGGGTAAACACCTTTGCTGCTAATCAGATTGCAGAAAAAGCCAGCACATCAGCAGAAACAGGGCCATCATCAGGACAGACCCTTTTCAACAGGGTGGAGAGCTTATTCTTTATTATGAATGAAATTAATCACTTGTTTGATGAGCCTCCCAATTTTTATAAGTATACAGAGGCGGATGAGACGATAGGGTCAATTTTGAGGCATCAATTGCCTACACAGGAAGTCTGGAATAGTTTGATACAATTACTGCTAAACCAAAGCCAGTAATTATGTTTTTTCCATTTAAAATACACAAATTGTCATGCACAAGAAAATATGGATATATCAGCATGTATGCAGAGAGAGGCTGAGCCAACTCATCACAACCATTCGGCCACCACAGTAGCACTGACAGTCACAGGTGACAGGGCCGAAAAGCTACAGGAGGACAGAGCTACACAGACATGTCCTTCAGCAGTTATAACAAAGCGTTCAACCGACTCAGTGAGCTCCAAAGGTCGAAATCTTCTGACAGGAGTAAAGAGCATTTATGTTGTATTAAAGGCTGTAATAACTTCTTATCTACTATTTCTGTACGAGTTAATGAAGATATTTTATTTCTCAGATGACTCAATGCCTGAGATATTTTGTATGAGAGACTTCTATATATTCCCCCTCGCATGAGATAGCAAGGGTTGGACGTTGGATGTTGGATATTATTGATATCTATTCTATTGTTCTTTTACTGTGAACTCTCAGAGTAGTAATACAAAAGATGATGGAATTTCCAAAGCTCTGTGTTGCTTGATGCATTGTGGTGTTTAGCTGAAAGTTACAGGATTCCTGCGTATTTCATGGCACAATAAGTTTTTCTTATAACTCTTTGTTATGTGTTTTGTTACCTTTCATATCTCTTTCATGTTTCCTGTGTCTTATAGTTAATAGCAAGGAAAAGAATAGTTCCAGATTTAATCACAGATTTACCTAACTCAATCTAAGCTATTTTGAATGTTTTTCTTCAGTTATAGTAATGAAGGTGTAATTCTTAATTGCTACCCTTTCACACTATATCTTTCAGAGTGATTATTGTTCCAGGAATTCAAGTTTTCTCCTGAGGAAAATATCTCTTTCTCACACCCCAGCTTAGTGGAAAATTCTTAATTTCTTTTCACTGGTTGTTTACATTCCACCATCATAATTTCAAGTTTGTTTCATGAAGTATCTAACTGGCCCTGTAACTCTAGCTGCTCGAACTCAAGATTTCAAGAAACCAATAGCCACAGACTCCATTGCCCAATGGAATAACCTTATCTGCAGATTTCCACTTTAAGTATAGAAAGTCATCCTTCCAACCAAACATAAACCAAAACCCCTATTTCATAACTAGCCTAAAATCTCAACAGAACAGAGACAAACCTTAAAGAGAGAGCCCTCTCTGATTACAGTTGGGCTAGAAGCTGTAATCCAAAGATTGGTTAGTGGTTACCCCGGCCGTATTCCCTTGGGAGTCAAAGGGAACAACCTGGGTGTTAACACCCTCAACAGGATCCAAAGGTATCACTAAGCGCAAAGACTTCTTCTCAAAAATCATCTTGCGCTTTTTTAGGTTAATCACCCCATTCATGTCAGTGGCCCAATCGATTCCTAAGAGCACGGGGTAGGGATTGTTGTCTTCGACAATCTCTATCACCTCAAAGTTGGCTAGTGCGCTCACTCCTTCAATATCCACTATTATTCCCTACAATCGCCCCAGGGGTATTATCTTTTGTTGGTTCGCCATGCATAATTGAATAGGAGATCACTGTAGCATAGGCCTCCCCATGTGCTCCCATGTCTGCAGAATGTTCGCGTCCGATCCTAGATCCAGAATTACTTGGTCCATCTCATATTCACCAATCTACGCAGTTAGCCTTATCTCTCTTCCTCTTCTTTCCTTGTGTTTTCCAATCTTCCAAACCATGCACGGTTCTCATGGCACGATCCCAGCACATCTATTAATGAGTTCCTGTATTCCCTTTACCACCTTACTATCACACAGTAACTTCATACATATTTCTAGGAACGTCGTTAGCATAGATGGGTCCATTTCTGGCTCAGATCTATCTTTGCTTCTTGAAGTGGAGGCATTAGCGAAGCTCTTCCTAGCTTCCATGAAGGTTTCCTTAATGCACTCCAAATAAAACTCTAGTTCTTTCGTCGGAGCCTTGTGAACCCAAGTACCATCTTCAAGTTGTTTGCTTTATCCTCTCCTGTCATAATCCCACTTCAGAGCACAATGTTTAAATTTTGATCTTCCTCACATGGCTCAGACCTTATCATTTGCAGGTTCTAAGTCAAGGGATGTTGGAGCGCTCCCTTATTGCCTAGCCTAGCTATCAACATGGGACAATCCTCCATCTCATGATCAAATAAGGTACACTACAAACATGATGGATGCATTGGATTCATAGAATCACGGGCATAATTCCCTAGCCCTCTGCAATTGTAGCATATCATATATTTGTGACCTCTCCCAGGTCCTCTCCCACCTCGGCATCGTCCACGCCCCTAGAATCCAGCCCGCATCATCCCTGCGCCCTGGTCTAGGGGCCACATTTCAGCCTGAACCCTGTAGGCAGGAGTTCTATCCATCATTAGCTCATAACTTCTACAGGTGCGCTCATCATGTCCCACTGATCTACAGAAATTACAGAACAACTATTGTGAATTCTGAGTGTACTTCTGCAATAGATGACAATTGTCTATAACATGCTTTCCTCCTATTTGACAAATCGTGCACCACAAAGAAAGCGCCATGCTCGGTCTTGCTTGCACTTCTAGCCTTACCGGCATTGGTCGTCCTCCTACGAGATAATTCATGAATACGGAAAATGGTCCTTGTCATGTCCCTGAGCCTTAGATTTTATGTAGCACACTTCTTTGCGTACTTCTAGTCGAACTGTCTTGTCCTATTTCAGACTCTGCATCTCAAGGCATAGGTTCTTCAACTGCACGTGGATCTGCTAAACTCCCAGGTTAGGATCTTGTATGGGGGTCTCATGTAGCCTCATCGTAGTCTCTAAGGCTTCGGCCTGAGTTATCAACCTTTGCCGCGACAACACATTCCTCAAATGCAGCGATAGTGATGCTACAAACCATTCACAGTGCTATCCATCTGTCAGGGTCATATTAGCTTTGTGAATCATGCACTTCAACCTTTGATCCAACTCGTAAGGAGTCTCACCTAGTAGCATTGTAATTTCTTTGAACCCAAAGATTGACTGCACTTATGACTTTGGTTTGCTAAACTCCCTAGTTAGCACAACTTGAATAGTTGTGATTCCCGCATTTAGGTGATAACTAGAGTGCTTAATGTACCAGGTTAGTGCGCGATCTTGTAGAATGCTAGCCAATATTTCTTTCTTGATATTATCATCTGTCACTCCCTGCGCTTCCCATATAGCTTTTACCACAAACCAAAACTGGTCTGGATCTTCATTTCCCACTCCTTTGATCACAAGAAACTTTATCAAGCTTGCCATATTAAAATGTGGGGGTAGCAGAGGTGGTACAGGCAACGATGGGGGTGAAGTTGGTGAAACTGGTGGTGGTGTGGGTGGGGGTGGCATGCATGGGATCCTCTGCCTTATCAAATTGATTGCACTTCTTAGTGATATCTTTGCGATCTCTTCCTCGTCCCCTCGCGGAGATGAAATCAAGGGGCGTGTTTCTAGTTCTGCACTTCCTTCATTTCTGTAAATTCTCCCACTTCACGTAGCCCCGAACATCAATGTATTCGCATAATCCAAGTGTTCAGAGGCTTAATGTACTTACCTCGGGGTCCTTTGAGAAAGCGTCACTCTGCTTCATTGTAGCTTACCGTAGTGTCTACTGTGAATTGAATAGTGAGTCCTCCTATAATCTGACTGAGCTAGTGATCAACACTGCGCGCGATCTTATCCTCTGATGCTTCCAATCTATGCACCAACTCTAGGGTCCACACAATAGGACTGTCGAGCTTGCATCTTCCTTGGCTATCGGCTAGCTTCACGATCCAATCGTATAACTCATTAGGGAAGGATGCAAAGAAAATTTCATGGGTCTTTGTGTACAAGTAGAAGTCTAAGCACTCTTCTTTTTTTAGTCGTAAATTCCTATTCTCCTACGTCACAAACTCATGGATTCTCCTATCCAACCAACCTTCAATTTCCTTCTTAGTTGGATTCTAATAATACAACATCAGACATCTCTATGCAAATTCTGGTCTCGACAACAGAACCATTTGTTGGCTTGATGGGGCCTAACCTAGATTCAAGGTTATTTAGCCAAAAAAATCCCTATACTACTGGCCCTTTTGGCAATATCCCATGGAGCGCGGACTGAGGTCTCTCCCGAAGCAATATGGGGGGATGTTGGAACCAAGTTTCTACACCCTTGAGATGTCTGAGGGGTCGATTTAGTCCAACTGTGAATACTTTCACGTAGGTTACTCCGCTCACTTTCTCGACCTGCGAGGCCTTCACACCCTATTGTATTCACCTTCGCACATCCCTAACCAGGGGCCATGGAGCTTTCATGTTGCTAGAGTAGCGATCTGTGCTATTTCCCCAAGTTACACTGTGGATCTTACTTATCTTCTTATAATAATTAGTTATCTTTGTGTAAACAGATACTTTATCTTATTTTTGAACTTTATCTTATATTCACTTATTCAACATATTCATATAAGTTCACGCAGTAAATAAACAATAACATTACAATTCATGCCCAATATACTTCAAAGCATAAAACAAGAAACAATACATAGATATAATGTAAATTTCTCTTTATTATTGCTTCAATCGATTACAGACTTAACTTGCCCTGCGCACTTAGCTACAGGAGTCCGTGCACTCAGCTGTGGACTACTAGGCCTTTGCACACTCAGTTGCAGAGCCTTTTCCTATTCTACGACCCAACGACTCATCTATACTTAGATCGGACTCAATTCATTGTCATTCATCTATTTCATTGATTCTTGTCTCTTTACAAATTATAGCCTCGCTCTATTTATACAATCCCATGGTCTGCGGACCATGGGTAGATCTATCAAGCCGACATTACATTACAAAAATGAGGGTGGACAACCCTCTGACTCTTTTACAATCTTCACGTTCCACACCCATACATTGCGGAGTCTTTACATTAGACTTAGTCAAAACTTGGGCTCTAAGCCCCAAAACATGCCTTGGGGGATCCCACCCAACACATACACTTAACATATTTTGATGACAAGACAACGCAGACCAACAAGACAACACATGTGCTCAATGAGACCATCTTAAAGCTAAGAGTGACAAGTGCGACACTTGAGATAGACCTTCAAATGACCATGATGACACTTGTGCAATTATTCTTACAACTTTTTTTGCGAGTGTGACCGATGTTCACAGAGTGAAAACCACTCATTCACACAAAGAAAAGCCTTCAAAATTTCCAGAATAAGATCACAAGCATGACAAAGAAAACCATATGCTAAAAGACGAGCATTGGTCCAGCAAGCGACAGGGAGCAAGACACATAGAGGAAACACATGGAATGACTTTCAGTGGTTGCAACCATGCATTTCATTGGAGATAGAATGATAGTGCTTCAAGCTACACTAAGAGATGTATTTCAAATGACGTGCTTGGCTTACCATACTTACCCTCTAGATGGTTATGCATTCGACGAAGTTTTCATGTGGTCTCGATCTTATATCATAACCTAGGTTCCTTGGTTCTTCTCCTCAACTTCTTGAGAGTCATCTAGCATGTCATCCTTCCTTGTGATCACTAAGAGATACATATGTGCAGTTTCAATAAGAATTGGCTGTTGCTGGGATGATGTCCTGGGAGAACACCTCTGTGCAGTTTCTAGATGCAAGGCAGACTTGACAATTGAGGACAAAACTGCATAGTTTCTGAAGGCAAGATACTATTGTGGGATGGGGTCCATGGGGGACACATCTACGCAGTTTCAGGTTGCAAGACAAGTTGGGCAGTTGAGGGACAATACTACACATTTTCTAGAGATAGTGGGTTCCAGCTAAGGGAAGGAAACTGGAGGAAACCGTTGTGCAGGTTTGGATGCTAAGAGAGGCTAGGGTCTACGCGCATTGCACAGTTTCAATAGGTAAGGGAAAATTCTTCAGGGTTGCAAAAGTGAAGTGTGAAATTCTAGAAAGATGGATGAGGCTAGGTTCTCGGGAAACTCTAGAATCTGGCCAAGTGTGGGATCAATGGAACTGATGTGACCAATGATAGAACTTTAACTATGATCACACACTTGAACACTTAGTGATACAACATAGACCATCCAGAACATATAAAACATACTCTGCTTCATGAAACAACCTTCATGACAAGAGTGTGTGAAGTGAGTGTGAAACATGTCTATGTAATGAGAACAACTCATACGCACAAATATTTCCCCTTAAAACAAAAAAAACTTCTCTTTGCATGACAAATGATAATCCCTATGCCCAAAGATGACACCTACTACATAAAGATGAGGACGTGAAAAACTCTTAGGATCAAAGAGGGGAGCTTGAGATCATGATCTTACCAAGAGTAACCAAAGAACGATCGATCATAGGATCCATGGTAAGCACCGAAATTTTCATGCAAGACAAAATTTGGAGGGTGGTTGTGGCCACTTGTTACACAGTAATTTGTCACTGGCCTCATATTCCCTGATCTTAGATAGAGTCAGTCTCTGAACGACATCTTCACTGTGACATACATCAAATAAATATGTCCATATCTTCCCACTCATTCAAGAAGATTAAACAAGGGCTCTCTAATCCTAAAGATTGACCCTTTTACCCATGTTTCTACATTGCCAAAAATAAGCATCATTCTGCTTGCGACGATTCTTTGTGATGAACTATAAGGTCGCGATGTCATCGCAGGAATACTTTTGTTTCCTGTGATAGTCGAATTTTAGGGCTCGGTGCAAATCCTCAAGATATTTATTGTGACGATGGCTCTGTGTACATTGCTTCCTTGTGACATTGCCGTTGAGCCCAAGTGTATGACTTGTGATGATCTTGATATGGCGAATTAGTTCAAACAGAATGCTTGTGGGTGATTCTAGAGCTAGTTGTTGGGTCAAGGGAGTTTTCCTTTCCTCCTCTGGGATGGTGGTTCCACCTTTTGAGAAAGATCCCTTGAGGATAAGCTCCCTCTCCCTCATTTTATGGAGGCTCCTCCTCTTATAAAAACACTCCCTATTGCTATGATCAGCTAGTTTTTTAGATTTGAGCAAATCCACTAGCTTTGGTGTGAGTTTGCAATGTGAATTGCTTATAGTTTAGCAATTGGTTGTGGATTGCCTTAGCTTTGTATTAGAGCTTTCGAGTGAGAGAGATAGTTATCATCCATTTGGGAGACCCTTTTGAGAGTGAATGCTTGAAGAAACATACTGGTTGGACCCTTTGAGAAGGCTTACGACATCAAGGCTTAGTTGTAAGCTTTGCTTTTATTCATTTTAATACAATCAATGGTGATTTCCTATGTCTTGTGTAAAATATACTTGATAGCTTATGGTTCCTTGGCTCTGTAAGTAAATAGATCATTGTTGTATTCGGTTACGTGTTATGTTGTTCCCTTGTCTTGTTTCAGGTAAATTTCTCATTGAGGAGAAGGAAACGATAGCTGAAGTGGAGCAACGAAAGCTCCATCAAACACTGGTTTGAGGTAGGCTCTTTCAACAATGACTGTTTAAGGAAATTAGTTGTTGTTTTGTATTCTTGTGACTAGACCCACTCTAGGGCTAGAGGGGTTGCTTTTGTCTGCAAAGGGAACATTTCCTACATCACACCACTTCAACAATATTATAGTTCTTTTATCTTCATTAAGCAACCACACTTCAAAAATTCAACTAATAACTATGAAAAGAAAATAGATATCACAATGTGTGTGAGAGAGATATGTGGATGATAAGTGTGTATGTAAAATGAAAAAGTTCAAGTAAATTTTAGGGGTGAAATTTCCCAAATGGTCTATTTTTTGGACAATTTAAAAAAAAAATATTTGTCCATTTCATTAAAAGTTTTCCTATTTTTTTATATATTGTTAAATGGATGAAATTATCCAAAACAAATGCCAATTTTAATAGTAAATTACATTATTTTTATTGAATATTCACCCACATTCTATATGTATGATTTTTCAAACCATAATAGTCACCTACAATACTATATATAGGAAAAATTGTAAATCCTTAAAAAATACTTGGCCCAAGATACCCAAGAGACATGTCTCTTAAATTAAATCACGTCCCATTGTAAATTAAATTCTAGTAAGTCTGCACATTCACATTTTTACTCATATTAGTTAAAGTGTTGAAGATCATGTAAATAATGGTGCACAATAACTCCTGATAAGTATATTTGTTAACATGGTGTTCTGATTTTGTCTTTTATGCAAATACTTTCTTAAATTATGATGGATAGTAATTGATGGAAAATGTCTTATTTATGTGAGTATGAGCTATTTTCAAGGATTTTAATTTTAGGTGGTTTTGTTGATTTCCTTTCTTCTAATTTAAAATTTAATTTCATTTATGTTTTTACACAATATTATAAATACATCAAGGATTATGAAGACTAGTCATAGCCACATTCTTCAATATTCCCTCTTAGCTAGGGATGTATTCATAATGATTATCCATATGTTTTTTGTATACTTGATCTTTCTAAAAAAATATTTAGGTAAATATTATCGATATCATCTTTATCTAGGTCAGTGATCTTGACCTACATTAGCATCATCATCAATATGTAATAGATTAGCATCATCATCACCTTAGAATTAAATTTAAGGAGAATTGGGAAGCGACAACATGTTAAGGTGGATTTATTTCATGTTGGAAGTAATGCTTCCATGTCATGTGTAGTTGTCATTATGAGTTCTTAGGCATTAGTCTAGAAGGTGTTGATTCCAATGTATGAGTTGGATTCATTATCTAGAGATGTGAAAGTCACTGTATTATGTCCTATATAATTGCAGTTGTCTTGATCAATAAGATATTGAAGAGTGACTTATGTTTTGTGCGATTGCTCTCAATGTCCGAAACGTCAATTATTGTGTGTTAGTAATTTTGGTTATAAAAAGGGTTGGTGGTTCTTAAACTGGAAGCCCTGGTGTCCGAAACATAAATTCTTGTAAGGTCAAGTTGTTTGATCAACTTTTGAACACATTATGTATCAAGACCTCCATCCTAGCAACTAACATATAACCAAAAGCGAAATATCCGACAAATGGTGATCGGTGCATAGGATGGTTCATTACTTGATGGCTCTTATCGCAGAAGCCTTGATGAGTCGAGTTGTCAATATTGTTGATCTGCAAAGTTCATCAACGATGGTTAGAGGAGGTTACATTTTAAATGGAAGTCAAGTGAAAGTTCAAAGATGTGGTGGTGAAAGAGCAGTGTTTGCAAGATTCCAGAGTGGACGTGGGTGTTGATGAAGACCGGTTAGACATATATTTGTTTATTGTTGTAATATGTGTTTTTAATATTATCCATGTAAGCATTAAGGGAGGGTGTTGGAAGTAATGCTTCCATGTCATGTGTAGTTGTCATTATGAGTTCTTAGGCATCAATATAGAAGGTCTTGATTCCAATGTATGAGTTGGAGTCATTATCTAGAGACGTGAAAGTCACTGTATTATGTCCTATATAATTGTAATTGTCTTGATCAATAAGATATTGAAGAGTGACCCGGATGCGGGTGATTATGATGTAGTTAATGAATATTAGACAGAAGGACGACAGGCGGCTAGGCCACGTGGCCACCCGTGTCCCCTTCCATGCCAATTTATGGCAGGTTACAATCGACTTACAGGCACCATTACTCTGGTGCTCAAGTCGAGAAACTTGCAACAAGCATAAGGCTATGGCCTTTGCAAACCACAATTCATTCATTCCTCCCCTGCTAAATTGCTCTTGCCCCCCTCAAGCTGTGGAGCCGAGCTCCCGTACCATCACTGGTAGGCGTTGTTGGATTCTCAGCTACGTCGATTTGGGAAATGGCTTCCATTTCTCCCAAACACCTCACTGTGTGTTGAACTACGCTTAGAATTCCTCTGCTCCTTTTCTGAATAGCCACTTCAATCCCAGAGATACCTCTATCTCCCCTACTATAAACTCTAAAATCAATACAGTCATGGCATGTACTCGCCATCGAATGCGTAGTATAAGAGGGGGCAATCGAGGCGGAAGCATTTGCCCCCCTGCAACGCCCAACCCTGAAATTGCTTCTCCTTCCTCTTCCCTTTCTGCCATTCATTACCGTGGTCCCTTCTCTAAAAGTTACCCTGATACTGGCAGTGGTAGAGGTAGGTCACAGTCCCATGGTGCCCGAAGAGTGAATCCAGCTACCCAAATAGCCAATCTCCCCACCCCCCCTCACCCCTCTCACCACACAACCCAATTTCTCTTCCAGAGTACGTTGCTTCGTCCAGCAGTGAGGATTTCAGTACGCAGGCTGAGCAGAATGCTCAAACCCACGACCTTGGACCTGAGAAAAGGTATACCGGCGAGCAGCAGAAGGCTGTTAAGAGGAACATGGATGATCCTGAACCAGGCAAGCAGCAGATGGCAGGGAAAATTGGCATTTTGCATGGCGAGGTGCTGGCTAGAAGAAAGCATGCTACCGAAGGCAGAGAGGGTGGCACAAAGGCAGTTGGAGGTATCCCGGGTGACACATCAGACAAACATGCAGCCAAGGGTAGCTCAGCAGGCATACGAGAAGTTAGTGGAATCCTGCGTGGCGCGTCAGCAGAGGATGATGACTGGTATGAGTACGTGTGTCGCATTGTAGAAGAGCCCACCCTTGATGACATCTAGGGGGTCCGTCGAGACTCATGATCTTGTCGCCAGGTGTTCTTACGAGATTGTCATCTAAGGTTTTTTTTCTTCTGTTTTTTTCGAACCTTCTGGCATGTTTTTGATTGCTCGGATCTAGGACCCCTGTGTGCGCCTTTATAACTTAAGTCTTGAGACACCTGCATGGGATTTTTTCTTGGGTTCACTCGGACTGGTTTCCCCTCGTTGGGCAGGTGAGTTTAGTCTGTTGATAATTTTTGACATAACTCTGTTCAGCACCGTAGAGGTTGGCGCCTCGCTGCATTTTATTTTGCTTCTTTTCAATAGAATAGTATTACTTAGAAAAAAAAAAGATATTGAAGAGTGATTTATGTTGTGTGCAATTTCTCTCTGTGTTCTCGATCTCAATTTCTAATATTACAATTAAGGGGAATCAATGCTAGAATGAATGTAGTGGGTCGAGGCTTCTGATGCAAGCATTCAAATCTCAGTTTGTGGGATGGTTATAGAAAGCTCCATATTTTTCCAAGGTTCCTCGCCTCTCTTCGCTAGGGTTTGATTAAGCACGATGTTTCCCTCATTTGTTTCCTCATAGTGAGGTCATCGAATAGGCTGGTTGATTCATTAATGGAGGGCATAATGAAGCACTAGGATCCAGGGATTTTCATTCCTAGGTTTACAAGTGACACTTCCGGTCAAGGTTCCCACCCTCCTCTCTTGTTTGTGTTTCTTCTGAGTTCCCTACTTGAGCTACCCACTTTTTCTCGATGGGGGCTTTTGGGGTTCATCTCTCCTCAAGATTAGTTTGGGAACCTTCGACGCTTTTTGTTTGTTCTTTGGTCCATGTTAGACATTGTTGTCTCTATGTGGTTTCTTTAGAAAATTATCCCCCTCTAACACCTAAATCTTTGTGCCTTCAGTGCCTTCAGCTCAACCATGTAATGGGATAATTTCCCCTAGGTAAGAAGTGAATTTTATGCAAGAAAACATAAAGGAGATTATGAAGAACCAACGTCTCAATGCTGGTTCATTCACCATAGCTCTTGAAGCCATTATTAACCTGCAAATGAGGATGATAAAGCTAGAAGATGACATAAAGTAAATCAAGCATGTGGTGGAAGAGAGAAGCTCAGCCCTCCATGGTGAGCCCAACATCAAATTCATATGCTCACACTATTTGAATTGTAATATTTATTGTTTTGTTAACAATGTCAGTGCAGCCCCTCCTAGTGCGGGAGATAGTTAATTTTTAGCTCATGTTATGTAAGTTTGTCTTCATTGTTGAGGCTTTCTAGTGTAATTATAGATTAGCAAATGTAACAATTGTAGTAGACCTTATGTCTACTCCAAGGCGCCTTTTTGTTACATTTGTTGATATATAGTCTTGAAAACTTCACCTAACACCTAGATATAATGTATTTTGTACTCAATATATAACTTTCTTCCAAATAAATTTTATAATATAAAAAATATTTTTTTTATTTAAAATAAGAATAATAATAATTAATTAATCATTAATTATTAATAATTAAATAATAGCATTAGTAAATTAATTAACAAAAAACTTCTTATTTCAACCCAAGATGAATGAACAGATTGAATTTTATTTTATGTTTAAATTAACGCTCAAGATTTAGTCTGAGAGCCATATCTACGGCAGTGATTTAACCGACGCATTTCAACCTCCATCGTTTCATTTAAATTAAATATTAAAAAGACCCTTGGTTTTGGTGCGTTAGATGGAAATGAAACGGTTGTTCATAAGATGGTGAATCGATTCGTGAAGGAGGTCGTTAGACTTGTTAATTTAATATTTTAATACCAAGCACGTTGACCGATAAATCACTCATTGTTTTACTGGCTAACTTTCAATTCTATTTTATGTCTAGATTATATTTTATATCTTATTCTTATTATATATTTTTTTAAAAATTTCAACTTATTCTTATTATATATATTTTTAAAAATTTTTGAAATTTTTATAAAATGATGAGTAAAATTACAAATCTGAATACTTTCTATATTTTAGTTATAATCTAAATTTTTTATGTTTTAAAACGGTTTATATAGTTTAAATATTTTTATAATATATATATATATATATAATATATATATATATATATATATATATATATATATAATTTAAATTCTAAAAAAAATTCAAACTTATTTTTAAATAAAAAATTGAAATTTTAAAATAAAGTTGAAAAAGAAAATTTTAAAGGGAAAAAATATATGCATTTCTATCAATTTTAATAACAATGTATTTTCTTATAAGAAATTGAAAATACCAAGGAAAAAAAACTCTAAAAATTTAAAAACTATACCTTTTTTTATCAGCTTTAACATTCAAAAATAATTAAACACAACCACTGTAGCCTTAACACTAAGCTTGGAGAGAAGCCTCCCGAGCTCACTGTAATTTTGACAACGTAAAAGGCTAGGAAGGTTAGTATTGCAACAAAGATTTTGAAACTGAGATCTAATGTGGTTGTACGCAGGGCACTCTAAGAGGAAGCGATTTTCATCCTCGATGTTCATATTCTCACAGAGATGGTAGAACCTTTCCATCCATGGAGTTTTAGGAACTTCCCAATGACCTGTTTCACTATGGAGGTCATGAGAGTTCGTTCTAATCTTGGCTATATTAATTTTCTTCTTTGAACTAGTTAAAAATACTTTTGATCTTCTAGGGTGGGGTTGATACCTCCTTATAATATCTTAATTTTCTTTTAGCTGCTAAATCTTTCTCACACCACATTTTTTCTTTGAACCTAGAAGTAACAGTATTTTTTAATGTTATTAATGTTTTGCAATGCAACATTCTCGTCGATCTCCCAATGGTTTAACCAGGCCCTGGTGTCTTTATACCAATC
Organism: Pinus taeda; assembly: GCA_000404065.3. Lineage (NCBI taxonomy): Eukaryota > Viridiplantae > Streptophyta > Pinopsida > Pinales > Pinaceae > Pinus > Pinus taeda. Next base: position 7,749 of record APFE031370072.1, on the reverse strand, counting down.
TCGTTTGAGCCTTAGGTGGTTTTGGCTGGAATTTAAAGCTAGCTTAGGAAGTCTATGGTCTCCTTTGTTATTGAGTTTGTGCTTGTACAACAGAAGCCTAGTCATAGCTAGGATTTCGATAGGGGAAAGACCCACTTCTATAAAGAGAATAAGATACGGATTAAATTTCAACTTCAAAATTAAACTATAATTATCTTAAATAAAAATATATAAAAGTTATTTTATTTTTTATATTTATTCAAATGTATTATTTTTATATGTAATTTAAAATGTTTTTTTATAAGTATTAGAGATTATTTATTTCCGCACTAGTGGAGTTGTTTTTTAAATTATATTAATATAGGGTTTATATTGGTTATAGGTTAAACATGGCCATGCAGGTGTAGCATTTTATAGGTTAAGTATGTGTAGCAATCAAAATAAATCTTGCGGGTTATTTATGGTGTGTAAAGGGGTTGGAATTTATTTATTTTTTTGGAATTTACATTCAGATTAGTGGATTTCTACATATTAAATATGGTTAATTCATATTAAATATGGTTAATTCTGGTTAATTTTTTATATTGTTAATTTTGATTAATTTTAATGG